>UNSF01000282.1:0-22036 GCA_900538255.1 Ulva mutabilis | reverse complement strand
TCTTCTCGCCACATGGCCTGGCTTCAGTCACTCGATCATGCACTTCGCTGGACGTAACTCTTAAGCAACCTCCCTCCAACGCGGCATTGGCGTCCTCTTGCATCGAACGCAACTCTGCCTGCAGGTGATGGGAGTGAATGCCGTACGGGATGCTCGTGGACCGACACCCACTTAAGACAGTAGACCCATGGTGAGTTGTCCTCGTAAGTGTTGTACCCACGGCAACAGAAACTTGCCACTGGGCCCTGATATGCAAGACAGCGCGCACCTCCGCTTCCATTAGCAGATGCCATATGGGGCTAAGGCCCCTTGGTTCCGGTGCGCTGTTCTCAAGACACTAGGACGATGCTGCCAGTCGAAAAATGACGTACTCCGAGGACACAGGCGGCAAAAAGCACCAAGGACGCCATCGTGACTCGAGAGGGACGTCATCTAGCGATCACAATCCCGTCCTCGGGAGACAAGGCGCCAAGATGACGTAACTGGCTGGTGGCCGGCTGGGTATGACGTCCCCATGCCATCATGCGCACGGCTGGGGTACATCCGGATGACCCACAGGTGGGACATCTTGATGCCGTCACTGCCACCGCCACTGAGACGGCTTACATGCCGATGACGTCCTGGGTGGTGCGCGTAGCTGGTGACGTAACCCGGACGTAATCGGTGACGTCCTGCTCGGGTGAGCAGGAGATGCCCTGGCTAGAGCACATATAGGACGTTTAAGTAGACTTTGTGTCGGAGAAATTACCACTACTGGCCGTGGAATGTTGTGACTGTGGCACATCACAATAGAGACCTCGAAACAACGGAAGGCTACGATTTTGACATGGATTGGATAGCCAATGATGGAGTTGCAATAGGTCAATATGGACGTGAGATCAACCTCATGGAATGGTCCATATGCTCCATATGCTCACATGGTCCACACACAACGTTGCCAGCAGGAGAGGTGGAACACTGTATGTCTGTTATGCACTGCATGTGTACGCGAGGGCGACATGAAGCACTTGTAGCGAAAAGGCAGGTGCCCATGCCACCTTCACCGGAGCGGTGGGTGTCCGAATAGGCCTATTCGGACTCCCACTCTGGGTGTCCGAATAGGCCTATTCGGACTCCCACCTCTGGGTGTCCGAATAGGCCTATTCGGACTCCCAACTCTGGTGTCCGAATAGGCCTATTCGGACTCCCAACTCTGGTTTCCGAATAGGCCTATTTGGACACCCACCTCTCCGGTAACCGCTGCACCAGGCACGAGTGTCCCCTTATGGGTAGACATACCTAAAATACGATGTCGAGGTGTCTATCAAGGATACCTATGGCAGCAAAGGACACTTGATTGTGCAGTCGTCGGCAACGTGTGCATTCGGTCCACATGCACCTAGCATGCTGCAATGCATCAGGAGCACAGCGCTGCTACACAAACACCAACGATGTTTTTAGATGGTAATGTGAGTCACTTGCCCGCTACTGGGAGGGCGGGGTTACAACGTGGCGGACGATCTCGAAGGAGTGGCAACAACAGGAGTTCCCTGCCCGCATACGTCCGGCGGGACTCATTGGACTAGCATAACGTCGAACAAGAGAATCAAAGCTTAAAAATAGGCCGACTATGGAGCCGGCCCGTCGCTCGTGGACAGGCGGCATCATGGTACCTAATAACGCGCAAACACGCGTGCCGGACACACATCGAGCGTGCTAGAAGGCACCAATAGCATAGCACTGCTATACAAATACTACAGATGTACTTAGATGGGATTTACCTGCCCGCTAGCTGGATGGCGGGTTACAACGCAGCGGACGATCTCGAAGGAGTGGCAACAACCGAAGCTCCCAGTCCGCAAACGTCCGGCTTGACTCACTGGACCTGCTTAAGGTCATACAGGAGAGTCAAAGCTCAAAGATAGACTGGCTGTGGAGCCGGCCAGTTGTTTGCATGACCGGTGGCATCATGGTAGCCACCATCGGGCAAATACGCGTGCCAATACCGAACAAGCAGTAGCGCAACGTGGTCTCAACTTTCAGTACCGAATATAAGAGATGGTAAGATGGTATCCACGTAAGATATCAGCGATGGTATCAGCAGCGTCAATTGATGTGCAGCGCACTGAATCGTCGGCGAGCGAGGCTGCGCCGGCGGGACAGGTCATTGTAAACACAACATATGTTGGATTTGAAGCACTGTCTATATTCTTCATGCTGGCACCTGCACATTCATCCGGGGGCGTCGTAGCGATTTGAACGACGTGTACGCGTGCAAGCCACTACCGCGACAATCCGGTGGCGACCACGTTTGAGGTGAACTCCCGTGTTTCATTGGGCCACATGGTGCTACACATGCATTATGTCTGCGTATTGTCTGGTCTGTTGCCTCGGCGCTGCTGGGTCCTAGATCTGTCACCGTGTTACACGGAGATGAACGCAAGAGCCCGGCCGCGAGGGCAACAGCAGCTTGCTCTCCGCGCGGCAGCTCACGGGAAGGCAGGGCGGGCCAATCTGTCACCGTGTAAAACATGCATTATGTGTTACAAAGTGATAGATCCAGGACTCAGCAGCGCTGAAGCAACGGACTAGGAAACAGGCAAACAGACAGGCCCGCCACCGCAAGCACCAAGGCCACATGCATTATGTGTTACACAGTGATAGATGCATTATGTGGCATACTTTATGCCGCACTTTTGATATGACAAGCAAGCATATGACACAATGCAGGCCAACGCAGAGCAGAGCTGAGCAGACATTGCGTTGTTGCACATTGTGCAGTGTATTGCACTAGGCGATTATATTTGTATGTATTGCAGACGTTGTAGTGTAGGTACATGTAATATTCGCGGCGGGCTGTGATAACCGCTATGATCATAGCACCTGATCAGCACTGCAGCAGAGTGACAAGAGAGTGCATGCAGCATGCTCATCTATTTACTTGCATGGTCCACACAAGCAGGGCAGAGCGCCAGGAGCGCCGGGAGCGCGTAGCTATCTAGGAGGCATGCTCAACTGCACGTGCGGATGAGCCTCACCAGCACAGTGGACTGCCATGACAGTGCATGAAGCATGCTCAACTGCAAGTGCGCAGGAGCTACACCGGCACAGTGGACTGCCATGACAGTGCATGAAGCGTGCTCAACTGCAAGTGCGCAGGCGCTACACCGGCACAGTGGACTGCCATGACAGTGCATGAAGCATGCTCAACTGCAAGTGCGCAGGAGCTACACCGGAACAGTGGACTGCCATGACAGTGCATGAAGCATGCTCAACTGCTAGTGCGCATGAGCTACGCCGGCACAGTGGACTGCCATGACAGTGCATGAAGCATGCTCAACTGCAAGTGCGCAGGAGCTACACCGGCACAGTGGACTGCCATGACAGTGCATGAAGCATGCTCAACTGCTACGTGCGCATGAGCTACGCCGGCACAGTGGACTGCCATGACAGTGCATGAAGCATGCTGACCTTGCAAGCGCGCATGAGCTACGCCGGCACAGTGACTGCCATGACAGTGCATGAAGCATGCTCCAACTGCTAGGTGCGGCATGAGCTACGCCGGCACAGTGGACTGCCATGACAGTGCATGAAGCATGCTCAACTGCTAGTGCGCATGAGCTACGCCGGCACAGTGGACTGCCCATGACAGTGCATGAAGCATGCTCAACTGCAAGTGCGCAGGAGCTACGCCGGCACAGTGGGACTGCCATGACAGTGCATGAAGCGTGCTCAACTGCATGTTCGCATGGGCCAACACTGGCATAGCTGAGTGCTATGTGAATCAACGTGTGCATTGGCCACACCGGCACAGCAGACTGCCGTGGGTTTCTGTTGACGTATAGTTGAGCTTGTTTCGGCTCTATCTGTTCCACTCCCTGCTAGCGTTGCGAGCCCGATCCAAGCAGATGGACAGATGATCAAAATCATCCTGGCGGGTTGGTGGCGTGGCGTGGCTGTGCAGTGGGTGAGAGCTTTTGTAGCCTGCTGATGAAAACTAAGAATGTGCCAAATTTTTTGATGAGGTTACCCTCTATGGTCAGGGCTAACATGGCCCATACTAGTAGGTGGATGGCGTACGTGGTGGTGCTTGTCGAGGGGTCCCCTCCAGTGTCCGCGGCGTCTAGAGCCCCAACCCGGTCCACGCTGCAATTCGCACCAGTAACCACTGGAGAAGTTTTAAGTAATGTTAAATGTGCATATTTTTGCGGCGCAGATCTGCCGAATTCTAGCTCCCGAGCTGGTAGCTGAACCAGAGCACGATATCCGCATGCGACAATTGGGGATTCACGGTTTCACTCTGTAAACGTCGCAAAAACCAAAATACACACAAGTGCTTGGTTTCTGAGGATCCCTGGATGCCCTAGGCTCCATACTGTTTGGGACAAGCTGTTCATTGGCATTGATCTCGTCTTTTGCGTGCGACGGCGCTTCGTGGGCATCCCCGCCATTCCATTTTGTTATAGTGCTATGGGAAATTTAATCAACAAGCGTGTCCTGAGGGCCGATCAAGATACACTAGTGGGGCTTGCGTACTCCACCGCCGACAGCGGCTTCCAGAGGGCCGCTTGTAGACACGCACGCGACTTGGCGCGGGTCGCACTGTTCGCAAAGCCAGCTTCGTCCTGTCTACACGAATTGAAACAAAGTGAAGTCAATACGCCAGTATTACAGTTGATCCACTCTGTTCTACGTCTAGGCATAGCAGAGGCTGTACTGAAGTCAGCTTGAAGGTGCCCAACGTTAACGCAACCCAAGATGGTACATCCAACCAATGCGGCCATGATCACGCTGCGGTACGATCAAACATCGAGTAAATCGTGCATTTTATCACAGCTGAGTGGTGAGTGGAGCTCTGTGTTCACATTCGTCTGACCTGGCTTGACGTCGACTAACAACTCCACGGCTGCGTGCCTTGACGCCTCCCCCACGGTTCGTGCTGAAATGCTGGCACAGCCACACCATCGATATGGTCAGCTAGACGATATGTGCATTCGAATATGGTGCTCTGGAGGGCTATTGAAAGACACCACTATCGCGCCCTGTGGTGCTTAGCAGCCCCACGCTATGGCTAAAGTCCCAGCAGTCCGATCTCGATGCTATCCTGGACCTTTGATTCTCGCTATGTGGCTTTGTACAGATTTCGAGTCTGATGTGGTGTGCACGTTGGAATAGCTGAATCAAGCCCGCAATTGGCCCTTTCTCTGCCCGCCCTTGGATGATCATGACGTCGACCCTGTCGAGACCACCGGCACAATAATAATCGCAAGTATGCGTGAACACAGTAGATGCCAGTGCTGTCCAGTCTGGCGCACCTCGACTCTTCGAGTGATGCGGGCGTTTGTGACTTAGCAGAGACGCATGCTGTTGTCAACCGACCAGATTTTGTGCAGAACATGTTGAAGAACATCCCTGAGGCTGTAAGGGACAACAGGATCATTTTTGCGACACCAAGGCTGTGAAAGACGGATTCGCTGAGCTCGTGAGCTTGATACCGGATTCACTTATCATGCTGGGGGCCGTCGAAGCGTTCGAGTTCTGAGCCGCGATGGTGTGATACCTCTTCAACTTGCTCATCCCGTCCAGAAGGCATTCTGATAAAGTGCATCTGAGAACATACCCGGCTTGAGCTTGTGACTGTCTTGCAGCTGCTATCTCTTCAATTGTAATAGCGCGCTTGAATCTATCTATCTATCTATCTCAGTAAAAGTAATAGCGCGCGAACATCTAACATGTGTCTATTATGTGTCCATCTATGCAAATCTTCTCTAACCTTCGAGACCAGTGTCTTCTATTCCAAGTCCTTCTTGACATTGTTGTGTTTCTTTGCTGCGCAACAAGCATTTTACGTACTCTCGTCTCCGCGGTGGCACAGCGACGCACCAGATTTTAATTGTTTCGCCTCAGGCTATTGTTCCGAGTCGACTCTGTGTCATGATATCAAGGACGCTGCACGCGCACTGTTTGTTTTTAACGATGTACACGTCATTGCCACATCAGCTTGGCATGATGATCTCATGACCGCGCGCGGGAGACCTCGGCTCAATTTTGTTTCCCCAATATTTCATGCATCATGCATTTCGTGCTGACGCTACGTTCCCTCGCACGTGCTACCGTGTTACACGGATTTGAACGCAAGAGCCCGGCAGCGAGGGCAACAGCAGGAAAGTGCTACCGTGTCTGGGGCCCGCAAATTTAAAGCTCCTCCGAAGGTAGATCCGAGTCTTGTATATGTATCTGTCGCATGTGCACTGAGCTCAATACGCGGCTGGGTGGGGCCGCGTCGAGCATTGTGGCGACAAGTGCATGGAGTCCGAATAGGCCTATTCGGACACTCGTTCCGACGAGGGCACTTAGCTCAATACGCGGCTGGGTGGGGCCGCGTCGAGCATTGTGGCGACAAGTGCATGGAGTCCGAATAGGCCTATTCGGACACTCGTCCCGACGAGGGCACTTAGCTCAATACGCGGCTGGGTGGGGCCGCGTCGAGCATTGTGGCGACAAGTGCATGGAGTCCGAATAGGCCTATTCGGACACTCGTCCCGACGAGGGCACTGAGCTCAATTCGGCCCACATCTCGCATGATCGATTGGCACCGCCAAGTATAGGTGGCATGCCGTACTTCAGTCAGCCCACCGGTGTTGTGCAGTACCTCGAGTCATTCTTAACGGAGCATAACATGTCCGCTGCCAATCGAACGGCCGTTGAGGAGGGTGTCACCTTGTGCAAAAACCTAGGCAAAGCATGGCGGGCTATGATGCACGAAGCTCTAAAATAGGACATTACGTGCGTGCATGCTGCTCACCTGCCTTCTGCCCAGAGGTCGACTGCCACCGCACACAGTTACACTGGGTTTGCTGCAGATACGACCAGCTGCGCACTGGTCTGTCTAACCGCAATAACCGACGAGAGAAGGAATTTGGCAAGGCCACGAAGAAACAGATACCACCTACCTCGCAATATGGTGTCAATCTGAAAGCTTTCACTACAAATCTGGTATGCCGCCCGCACCGTCACCTGGACTTGGCAAATACCAACTCATTCGTGTTAAGCGTACGTGTGGATGTATCAGTGTTGTTGTGACTGTCAGGAACAGCATCGACATGCAGGTACGGGGCCATTGTCATCCAGGGGCATGTGATGCATTTTGACCATCGCATGTCAGCGATTGACAGTCTCCGGTCCTTGCAGGGTGCGAAAACCCAGCTGACCCCAAAGCACCCGACGGACATGCGAAGACTGGGCAATGCGTCGGTGTCTATGCAGTTCCGGCCAAATGGTGGGATACAGCACCAGGAGGGGTACGGAGAAGCGCAAGCCACCCCTAAGGTGGTGAAAGCACCAGCCGTGTTAACTCAGAGGCTGTTGAAGATGTTGCAGAGTCCGCCAGCGAATAAGCAGGCCGACCCGCCTGAGGACGACGGGGTGCAGGCATTGTCATCAGCTCCTCCGCAAGCCTGCTTACCTACATGCTAACCCAACGATGCGCCCTGGATTGCACGCAAGCAATTGTGTTGACTGATGGCTGGCATGATACCAGGCAACTGCCAGCCCAATAACTCGTTGCAATGTGTAGAGAGGTGCCGCGCGCCGGAGGCTGGATGTTGATCAGAGCGAGCCCAAGCCCAACAGTCAGCCAAGCGCCATGAGCTCGCCTGTACCAAGCTCTAATGTCCGGGCTCGTGAAAGTACTCGATCATCAGGACACGGGGCTTCTTTGACCACCGATTTCAACCCGCCCGCTCAGGTGACTTGACTGACTTTTCATTGCTTTTGTCAGTGCTGTGCAAACCAGGCAGCGTGGCGCAAAACTTGCCTTGCTTATCGGCACAACCAGCACAATATCTCCAACATCTTCTGTCCTGACAGAGTCAGGTGTGGTGCAGCGCACGGTCGAGCGTGGCAAAGACCTTCAAGAGCGGTTTAACATGCTAAAAGGATTGCTGAAAGACCAAACTCCAACAACTGTAGGCGCCACTGCGCCGATGTGGGACCTACTAGCAACTGCTGAGGTAAGATCCACCTCGCTAGATGCATGAACTGCGCGAGTTTGTGTTGATGAGCGTTCATGGGCGACGTTGACAGGTTGGAGCCCATAGTATATGCTGTTTCACATGGAATCCTTGCCACGACCAGCCAATTCCACCCACCTGAAGAACAAAACCTTGCAGGCAGAGTTGGCTGCACTGCAGAAGCATATCGACGCAGCGTTGGAGGACGCCATGCCTTAGATCGCACAGGATCGGCATGGCTGGCGGCCATGGTAGCAGCAGGGTGAACTGCCTGCCAGAATGGAGTCTGGACATGCATAGAGGAGCATGCGGGGATGTAGGAAGCTGAGATGTAGTGAGCTGGTGTGTCTCAGTGACACGAGCGCTGTTGCCAGGGAGCCCTGCAGAAGGCGCCAGCAGTGTGGTTTTGCGATCCGAGGAGGACGTCCTCGGTGACGCGGGTGGGGGACTCGAGTCCGAGGAGGACGTCCTCCTACGGACGCCATCGGGATGTGATCTTGGTGGCAGGCGGACTTGCGTCTCCGACGAGGACGCCATGATGACGCTTAGGTGACCCATATTTTATACCCACCATGCCATCATGACGCCCGTGCCTCGCCATAGTGACGTCATCATATAACATGTAATCTTATCATTGACGTCACTTCGACGACATCCTCCTGTCATCCGAGCGTCATCCAGCCGTCCGCATAACATCGTCGGGTCATCGGAGCATCCGCCTGGCATCATCCACGTGTCCTCATCCTGTCCTGATACCGTACTCGTTAGTTTGAGTACGCCACGCCACTATCCCGATGACGTCCCTCCGCCGTCATCCGACCGTCACTTTCGTGCCATCCGCACATCCTTCGTGTACGTCCTCCTCGGGCTGGCAGCATCATTATAGTGCTGCTGGACTGCACACCATCCGTCCATGGCCGCTACCGCCGCCGTCACCGCCGCCATCGCCGCCGCATCCGCCGCCGGACCCTACAGCCGATGCCGCGCCGGTCCAGCCCCCACCCCATCTCTCGCAGGCCCCCCAGGCTTCGGACGTGCCCCACACCCCTCATGGCACCCAAGCCCCGGCTCCGGTCTCCCTTACCCTTACTGCCGCTGCCGCCCCCCCGCCGCGGCCCACGCCCCGCCGCACGATGCGCCCCCCGCCCCTGATCGAGAGGCAGCGCTCCCTGCCGCACCCCCGCTGCCCCGATCGCAGCGGCCTCGGCTGCGCTGCGACCTCTTGGCATTCCTCACCACGCGCATGGCGCTGCTGGACGTGAAGGTGATGCACCCGCTTGCCAGGTCGCATGTGCGCGGTGCGTCCCGTGAGGCCGGCGCGACCGCCGTGAAGGGCGAACGGCAAAAGCGCGACAAATAAATACGGCGCCGTCACAGGTGCCGCCCAGTTCATCCCGCTCGTACATGAGACGTACGGCAGGGTTGGACGGGACGCGTACCGCTTCCTCCAGACGGTCGCGGAGTTTGCCGCGGGGCACGGCGCGGTGTCAAAGCGTACTTTCCTGCTCAATGCCATGCGCGACCTGTCCACGACATTGTGCCGCGCGCTGGCGCGCCAAGCCCGCGCGGCCCCGCCCCTCCGTGCTAGACTGGTGGGACGGGCGCTGCTGCCGGGCCTTCCTGTCCCCACAGACGGCCTGCCGGCGTTGACAGGCCATCGCGCATAGGCTTGCGTCGCCCCCCCCCCCCCCCCCGGCCCCCCCCCGCCATCTCGCCCCACGAGCCCCCCCTCCACCCATTTCGCCCTGCAGCTCCTCCCCCCCCCCCCCCGGCACCCGATCCCCTCCCTCTTTTCTACTCCTCTTTTTCTCCTCGCAGCGCACGTCCGCCGTTTCTTCTCTGCGCCCCTCCCCGGACACGCTCGGGCTGCCGGGCTGGCGGAGGCTACGGCTCCTGGGACCGATGCCTCGCGGCCTCGGACATGGCCGTAGCGCGCGCTGTCGCGCCCGTGCAGACTGCTAGTGTCGCGTCGACGACCGCTTGTGGGCCCGGCGAGTGCTGGCTGTGTGTTTTGGTGTGCGCGTGCCTGCGTGGTACTGCGTGGTGTGTGCGTGTCTGCTTTCGCGGATGGCGTTAGTTTTTCTGGCATGTGTGTCGTAATTCAGTGGACCGCAGCCCTAAGGCCACTGTGGGATCTAAGCACTGTGTAGCTGTGCGCAGGGGTCGCGCTGTCACATACCTGGCTGGTGTACAGGCCTCCGCTGTGACAGTGCGCTCTCAGTCTTGGATTATAGCACGTGAGTCTTTGGCAGAGGTAGAGTGATTACACTTTGATCAGTAGAGCCTATATAAGCGTTCAACCAAACGTCTCATACGGATACGATCAGAATCATTGTCTGCGGCACGCAATCTAGCATGCATTGCTCGTGCATATGTAAGCCATCGGTTGCATGCGTCCCATAGCCACTCCGGATCAGCACCGTGCATCCACTCCATGCATGGTCACCGTAGTCCTGTGCATGGCTGGATCACGACACTCCCCTGACTAGGCTTGTACTACCGCAAGCTGTAGTCTGATCCTCTAAATTTTGCTAGTGCTGGTCCTGCCAACACCTTTGTAAACATATCAGCTAGCATGTCTACCGTGCTAACCCAGCTGGATAGTTAACTCATCTGAGTTTCTACGAACTCGCGGACTCTCAGGTCCCTGACCCTGATGTGCTTGGAGCGGTCACTAGAGGATGGGGTTCACAGCTAGCAAGTTGGCACTCTTGTTGTCACCCCACAGAGTTGGCTTCACAGCCGACAAACCAAGATCAGTGCACAACTGCTTTGCCCACATCACCTCATTGGCTGCTGAGCTCATCGCAAATAAGCTCTGCCTCAGTCGTATCACCAGCCACAATAGTCTGCCTCTTCGAACGCCAGACACACAGTTCCCATGCATCCGGACTATCACTCCTGACACGCTCTTTCAAGCAAGCACCATTGGCGAAGTCAGCATCCGTAAATGCTTCCAACACCTCACTTCCCTCATTGGAGCCACTAAAAGTCAAGCCCAAGATCTATGGTCCCTCGCAGGTATCTCAGTACATGCTGGACAGCAGCCCAATGACACTTCGCACTCCCAGCCATATGCCTGGCCAGGACATTGGCCGGAAAGGAAATATCAGGACGCGACACAGCAGCCACATACTGGATGCTTCCTACGGCTTGCATAAACCTCTTATGCTCTGCGACAGTAGCCTTCTCCTGGCTAGGATCATCCTTTCAGACTAAACACTTTCTGCTTTGGTACCAACGGCGTTGGTGCCTTTCTGCACTCCACTCATACTGAACCTTTCCAGCATGTCCCTGATGTTCTTTCTGTGCGTTATGGTGATAGTGCGAGCAGGCCGATCACGTATGACCTCCATACCCAGCACATATCCCAGCTCCCCCAGGTCACGACCCTCAAATGCCTCAAGGATCCTGCTGATGGCATCATCCATCTGCTCCTTACGACCCGAAGATCAACAGAATCATCGACCCATAGGAAAATAAGACATCGTCCTATTTTGCAAATAAACCAGTGCGGGGGTCACTGGCTGATCTCACAAAGCCCATTCTCGACAAGAGCTCTGCAAGCGCTTTATGCCACTCCCCTGGCAGCTTGCTTCAGACCATACAACGCCTTTTTCAGACGCCACACCATACCAGACCCATCATCCAGTACCGGGAGGTTGTGCCACATACACTTCCTCCTCCAGAACACCATTCAGGAAAGCACATTTAATGTCTATGTGTCTCGTCTCGGAGTTTTGCACATGTCCAGGCTTATCACAGTTGAAGCATTTCCTCTTTTCTGCTCCCCCTGCTGCCCCTGCTCCCACAGCTGCTACCTGTGGGGGTGAACCTTGGCGACCACCGTAGCGTCCACCTCGGTACCCACGTCCCCATGGCGCTGTTGTCCACCGCGATCGTCCCGTGGGAATCGCGACGGACCCTGCTTGCTGTTCGTCTGGGCATGTGTCAACAGCGTAGACACTATCTGCTGCACTGGCATGGCCTGCAGCATGGGCTGCAACAGGCTGTACTCTTTGTCTACTGCCAGCAACCGTGATCTGTACAACTGATCAGACACAGTCTCACCCAGTCCTCTCATCTGGTTTACTATGCCCACCACCTCATTCACATGTTTCTCCAGCGGCTTGCCAGCCTGCTGGGTACTGCTGAGCTGGTGATACAGCTTCTGTATTTCTACCTCCACTGATGGCATATACTTAGCATGCAGCAACGACCAGACCTCATGGACGAAACTACAGTCTGCCACGAAGTCTCTATCCTCCTTTGGCAGTGTGGTGAACAACCAGTGCATGACTTGCTCATGAGCCTGGCTGCTCTGAGCAAGCGGATCATTGACTAGCAGGCTACTCTCACCCACCATCTTCGCCCAGCTCTCTACCTCCTTCTTAAATACTCGGAAGTGATCAGTCTTATAGTGCCACACCGGAAATCTGTTCTTCTCTACTAGAGATTTCCCCGGTACTGGCCTGGGCATGGCAAGCGACAGCGCTTGCGCTAGCGTGCTTACGTCAATTGATCCAGCCGTAGCTGGTACTCCTGATGACATCGCAGCCTGCGAAGGCTGCGGTATCGGAGGCGGTATCTGTTGGGTCATCCACGCAGCTGGCGCTGCGAGATGTGCTGTCTGTGTTCCTTGCGCCGCAGCCTGAGCTCCTGCTTCCCCCGTAGGATCAGCATTTCCCGGCAATGCTGCCTGCAGAGGACCTGCATTGGGATACCCGTAGGTCCCAACGCGCTGTTCTTCCCCGTAGGTCACGAACTGGTCCTCCGCGGCCTGCTCGCGGCGCGCTGTGGAACGTGTGTGGTGGCGAGGACGAACTTCTTCTCCATCCTCGCCGTCAGAGCCAATAGATCCCTGGCGAGATGCCATTGGGACTTCTCGGCGTGGTGGCATCCTGCAACACGACCTTCGTGCGTCGCAGGACACGCAGACCCGTAGGCCTTTCTGCGAGACCAGTACCCTGACAGAATGCAGTCCAGCCGTAGCGTTATGCATCTGTGTACTCTAGTCTCTCTACGGACTCTACAGCTAAGCGCTAGAGCGGTGTGAATCGCTCATCGGGACGCTCAGCCGTAGCCGTAGACCCCTGGACTCTATCGCAAGCATACAACCATCGCTAGAATACCCACAAACATCACCGATACCATGTCGTAATTCAGTGGACCGCAGCCCTAAGGCACTGTGGGATCTAAGCACTGTGTAGCTGTGCGCAGGGGGTCGCGCTGTCACATACCTGGCTGGTGTACAGGCCTCCGCTGTGACAGTGCGCTCTCAGTCTTTGGATTTATAGCACGTGAGACTTAGCAGAGAAGAGTGATTACACTTTGATCAGTAGAGCCTATATAAGCGTTCAACCAAACGTCTCATACGGATACGATCAGAATCATTGTCTGCGGCACGCAATCTAGCATGCATTGCTCGTGCATATGGTAAGCCATCGGTGCATGGCGTCCCATAGCCACTCCGGATCAGCACCGTGCATCCATGCATACATGGTCTCCGTAGTCCTGTGTATGCCACCATGCATGGTCTCCGTAGTCCTGTGCATGGCTGGATCACGACACTCCCCCTAGACTAGGCTTGTACTACCGCAAGCTGTAGTCTATCTCTAAATTTTGCTAGTGCTGGTCCCGCCAACACTTTCGTAAACATATCAGCTAGCATGTCTACCGTGCTAACCCAGCTGATACTTAACTCATCGAGTTCTACGAACTCGCGGACCCTCAGGTCCCTGACCCTGATGTGCTTGGAGCGGTCACTAGAGATGGGGTTCACAGCTAGCAAGTTGGCACTCTTGTTGTCACCCCACAGAGTTGGCTTCACAGCCGACAAACCAAGATCAGTGCACAACTGCTTAGCCCACATCACCTCATTGGCTGCTGAACTCATAGCAATGAGCTCTGCCTCAGTTGTATCACCAGCCACAATAGTCTGCCTCTTCGAACGCCAGAACACACAGTTCCCATGCATCCGGACTATCACTCCTGACACGCTCTTCAAGCAAGCACCATTGGCGAAGTCAGCATCCGTAAATGCTTCCAACACCTCACTTCCCTCATTGGAGCCACTAAAAGTCAAGCCAAGATCTATGGTCCCTCGCAGGTATCTCAGTACATGCTGGACAGCAGCCCAATGACACTTCGCACTCCCAGCCATATGCCTGGCCAGGACATTGGCCGGAAAGGAAATATCAGGACGCGACACAGCAGCCACATACTGGATGCTTCCTACGGCTTGCATAAACCTCTTATGCTCTACGACAGTAGCCTTCTCCTGGCTAGGATCATCCTTCAGACTAAACACTTTCTGCTTTGGTACCAACGGCGTTGGTGCCTTTCTGCACTCACTCATACTGAACCTTTCCAGCATGTCCCTGATGTTCTTTCTGTGTGTGATGGTGATAGTGCGAGCAGACCGATCACGTATGACCTCCATACCCAGCACATATCCCAGCTCCCCCAGGTCACGACCCTCAAATGCCTCAAGGATCCTGCTGATGGCATCATCCATCTGCTCCTTACGACCGAAGATCAACAGATCATCGACCCATAGGAAAATAAGACATCGTCCTAATTTGCAAATAAACAGTGCGGGGTCACTGGCTGATCTCACAAAGCCCATTCTCGACAAGAGCTCTGCAAGCGCTTTATGCCACTCCCTGGCAGCTTGCTTCAGACCATACAACGCCTTTTTCAGACGCCACACCATACCAGACCCATCATCCAGTACAGGAGGTTGTGCCACATACACTTCCTCTTCCAGAACACCATTCAGGAAAGCACATTTAATGTCTATGTGTCTCGTCTCCAGATCCTCTACAGCACAGACAGACAACAGAGCCCTGAAGGTAGCATAACTGCCCACAGGTGCCCATGTCTCAAAGAAATCTACGCCCTCTACTTGCGTAAATCCCCTGGCTACATATCTAGCTTTGAATCGCTCAATCTCACCCTGTGCTCCTCGCTTAATCTTAAGTACCCACTTGCCTGTCACAGGCTTCACTCCTGCTGGGCACCTGACTAACTCGAACACATCATGTTCCCTTAAGGAGGTCAACTCATCAAGCATTGCTATGATCCACTGCTCACGATGGCAGCCTCTCATGGCTTGCTTCACCGTTGGATCGTCCAGCACAGCTTTGACCTTCTTCCTCGCAGCAGCTGCACACCGGGACTCACTGCGGCTAGCAGTCTTGCCACTGCTCGGAATCACCTTCTGCCCCGTCGTGTTCTCTGCATCAGGAGTCACACTGTCAGCCGTAGCAAACACTCCATCCGCCAGATCACCGACGTCACTCTCCATATGGACTACTGTGGAGCTCCCAGCATCATCATGCTCACGTGCATCATCCGGGGAAATGCGCTCAACAGCAGCATTCTCACTTTCATTCACTCCCACAGCATGGACAGCAGGTCTTAAGGTTTTGCGAATCAATTTGAAAGGTTTTGGAACCCATCGAACCCTCACCTCTTGTGGTGGATCCAGATGTTCTCCGCTGCCTCCTGCGGCACTTGGTGCTAACTCTCCCCCTGAGCCAGCTCCGCCTGCCTCTACTCCACTAGGCACATGCCGTAGCTTGCCTTGCCCCTGACTATCAACACGCTGTGGCATATGCCGTGGCTCATCATGCTCCCAGCGTACTGCACGTCCTGACACCGCTGACCCTTGCCATCGGTTGTACATCCCGTGGTCTTCAGATTTCGCAGGTGGGGGTGGCTCACTCGGCGCCTTGCCCATCGACCGTTGGACTCGCTGCGGTGAACGCGAGCGCGATCGAGACCGAGATCCTGAGGGCTCAGATGCCCCTGAGAATGACTCAGCAGAGTCACTGGCAGCCCCTGGCTGTTCCTCCCCCTCAGACTCATCATTCTCACTACCCTGTGGCTCAATGCGGCAGCCACTCAAATCCAGCACAGCTCTATCCCGCGTAGGGATCACATCTCTCGGTTGCATCTCAGCATTGTGCGGACCGGATGGTTGCTGAACCGCATCATACTCCCAGTGTGGTACCCTGTTCACACAGTCCTCGGCCGTGTAAGCGCAACGCGCTGTCACCACTGCCTCACTGATCTCAGGCGTGTGCCACCGCTCATGCCTGGCTATCAGCTCAGAGCCTAAAACACGCGGTGAAAACGGCGGCTCACTCTCAGGCAACTCATCATCCGGCACATAGCGCCGATGCAACTGCCTGCCTGGTTCCCAGTGTGTGTGCCCCAGCGCTGGATGCTCCCCCTCAGCCCAATCCACATTTCTGCCCCTCTCTGGCATCATGTGATCACGACTGGCTGGTGGTCGCACTGCCCTAACACTAGTTGATCTCAACCATTTCTGCATGTTGGGCAAGAAACCAACGTCAGGTACTACACGAGTATGCTCATCGGGCATGATCTCGAATTCTCCCAGCTCGTAGTTCTCCAACATGACCGGATCCACCGTAGCTTGCTCCGACATGTGGAAACGTTTCGCGAACTCTCTCAGCAGAGCTGGTGGAGAAGCCGTATGCCTATACATACGCACTGCTCCCCCATTCCCTCGCTTCACGTAAGCTCTATCCATGTGAGGACCAGCACCCGGTCCCATGTAGAAACCGAGCACTCCTCTCTCATCCAGGTGTCTGAAGTCCTCTCTCCGAGCATATACATACATCGGACACCCGAAAGGCTTCACCTGGGCGACCACCAGATGGAACGTGTCCTCACTCACATTCCTGAACCATAACAGATATGGCACAATCTGTCTGACATCAACATTCTTCACACACTGGGCGACAAACTTCCCATCGCCCCTGGCCATACCCTCATCAGCCAGAGCCTGCAGACTCATCTGCTGAGCCTGAGCCCTCCTCGTCTGCAACTGTGCAGCTCTCACAGCCTCATTCGTTGACCACGGGTCACGACTGGTCTGCACATGTCTCTCCTCCAGTTTCTGCTTGGCCTCCTTCCGCCTAACACCCTCTAGAGCTGTGCTAGGCGTCAGGTTATGCGCATGGTTCACACACATATACGCCTCTGGCCACAGAAATGCAGGCACAGCTGCTTGCAGCAGGCTTGCCCTCACACTCCTGTTTAGCACACCGATCTTTCTCTCCACCATTCCATGTCGTAATTCAGTGGACCGCAGCCCTAAGGCACTGTGGGATCTAAGCACTGTGTAGCTGTGCGCAGGGGGTCGCGCTGTCACATACCTGGCTGGTGTACAGGCCTCCGCTGTGACAGTGCGCTCTCAGTCTTTGGATTTATAGCACGTGAGACTTAGCAGAGAAGAGTGATTACACTTTGATCAGTAGAGCCTATATAAGCGTTCAACCAAACGTCTCATACGGATACGATCAGAATCATTGTCTGCGGCACGCAATCTAGCATGCATTGCTCGTGCATATGGTAAGCCATCGGTGCATGGCGTCCCATAGCCACTCCGGATCAGCACCGTGCATCCATGCATACATGGTCTCCGTAGTCCTGTGTATGCCACCATGCATGGTCTCCGTAGTCCTGTGCATGGCTGGATCACGACACTCCCCCTAGACTAGGCTTGTACTACCGCAAGCTGTAGTCTATCTCTAAATTTTGCTAGTGCTGGTCCCGCCAACACTTTCGTAAACATATCAGCTAGCATGTCTACCGTGCTAACCCAGCTGATAGTTAACTCATCGAGTTCTACGAACTCGCGGACCCTCAGGTCCCTGACCCTGATGTGCTTGGAACGGTCACTAGAGATGGGGTTCACTGCTAGCAAGTTGGCACTCTTGTTGTCACCCCACAGAGTTGGCTTCACAGCCGACAAACCAAGATCAGTGCACAACTGCTTAGCCCACATCACCTCATTGGCTGCTGAACTCATAGCAATGAGCTCTGCCTCAGTTGTATCACCAGCCACAATAGTCTGCCTCTTCGAACGCCAGAACACACAGTTCCCATGCATCCGGACTATCACTCCTGACACGCTCTTCAAGCAAGCACCATTGGCGAAGTCAGCATCCGTAAATGCTTCCAACACCTCACTTCCCTCATTGGAGCCACTAAAGGTCAAGCCAAGATCTATGGTCCCTCGCAGGTATCTCAGTACATGCTGGACAGCAGCCCAATGACACTTCGCACTCCCAGCCATATGCCTGGCCAGGACATTGGCCGGAAAGGAAATATCAGGACGCGACACAGCAGCCACATACTGGATGCTTCCTACGGCTTGCATAAACCTCTTATGCTCTACGACAGTAGCCTTCTCCTGGCTAGGATCATCCTTCAGACTAAACACTTTCTGCTTTGGTACCAACGGAGTTGGCGCCTTTCTGCACTCACTCATGCTGAACCTTTCCAGCATGTCCCTGATGTTCTTTCTGTGCGTTATGGTGATAGTGCGAGCAGGCCGATCACGTATGACCTCCATACCCAGCACATATCCCAGCTCCCCCAGGTCACGACCCTCAAATGCCTCAAGGATCCTGCTGATGGCATCATCCATCTGCTCCTTACGACCGAAGATCAACAGATCATCGACCCATAAAAAAATAAGACATCGTCCTATTTTGCAAATAAACAGTGCAGGGTCACTGGCTGATCTCACAAAGCCCATTCTCAACAAGAGCTCTGCAAGCACTTTATGCCACTCCCTGGCAGCTTGCTTCAGACCATACAACGCCTTTTTCAGACGCCACACCATACCAGACCCATCATCCAGTACAGGAGGTTGTGCCACATACACTTCCTCTTCCAGAACACCATTCAGGAAAGCACATTTAATGTCTATGTGTCTCGTCTCCAGATCCTCTACAGCACAGACAGACAACAGAGCCCTGAAGGTAGCATAACTGCCCACAGGTGCCCATGTCTCAAAGAAATCTACGCCCTCAACTTGCGTAAATCCCCTGGCTACATATCTAGCTTTGAATCGCTCAATCTCACCCTGTGCTCCTCGCTTAATCTTAAGTACCCACTTGCCTGTCACAGGCTTCACTCCTGCTGGGCACCTGACTAACTCGAACACATCATGTTCCCTTAAGGAGGTCAACTCATCAAGCATTGCTATGATCCACTGCTCACGATGGCAGCCTCTCATGGCTTGCTTCACCGTTGGATCGTCCAGCACAGCTTTGACCTTCTTCCTCGCAGCAGCTGCACACCGGGACTCACTGCGGCTAGCAGTCTTGCCACTGCTCGGAATCACCTCCTGCCCCGTCGTGTTCTCTGCATCAGGAGTCACACTGTCAGCCGTAGCAAACACTCCATCCGCCAGATCACCGACGTCACTCTCCATATGGACTACTGTGGAGCTCCCAGCATCATCATGCTCACGTGCATCATCCGGGGAAATGCGCTCAACAGCAGCATTCTCACTTTCATTCACTCCCACAGCATGGACAGCAGGTCTTAAGGTTTTGCGAATCAATTTGAAGGGTTTTGGAACCCATCGAACCCTCACCTCTTGTGGTGGATCCAGATGTTCTCCGCTACCTCCTGCGGCACTTGGTGCTAACTCTCCCCCTGAGCCAGCTCCGCCTGCCTCTACTCCACTAGGCACATGCCGTAGCTTGCCTTGCCCCTGACTATCAACACGCTGTGGCATATGCCGTGGCTCATCATGCTCCCAGCGTACTGCACGTCCTGACACCGCTGACCCTTGCCATCGGTTGTACATCCCGTGGTCTTCAGATTTCGCAGGTGGGGGTGGCTCACTCGGCGCCTTGCCCATCGACCGTTGGACTCGCTGCGGTGAACGCGAGCGCGATCGAGACCGAGATCCTGAGGGCTCAGATGCCCCTGAGAATGACTCAGCAGAGTCACTGGCAGCCCCTGGCTGTTCCTCCCCCTCAGACTCATCATTCTCACTACCCTGTGGCTCAATGCGGCAGCCACTCAAATCCAGCACAGCTCTATCCCGCGTAGGGATCACATCTCTCGGTCGCATCTCAGCATTGTGCGGGCCGGATGGTTGCTGAACCGCATCATACTCCCAGTGTGGTACCCTGTTCACACAATCCTCGGCCGTGTAAGCGCAACGCGCTGTCACCACTGCCTCACTGATCTCAGGCGTGTGCCACCGCTCATGCCTGGCTATCAGCTCAGAGCCTAAAACACGCGGTGAAAACGGCGGCTCACCCTCAGGTAACTCATCATCCGGCACATAGCGCCGATGCAACTGCCTGCCTGGTTCCCAGTGTGTGTGCCCCAGCGCTGGATGCTCCCCCTCAGCCCAATCCACATTTCTGCCCCTCTCTGGCATCATGTGTTCACGACTGGCTGGTGGTCGCACTGCCCTAACACTAGTTGATCTCAACCATTTCTGCATGTTGGGCAAGAAACCAACGTCAGGTACTACACGAGTATGCTCATCGGGCATGATCTCGAATTCTCCCAGCTCGTAGTTCTCCAACATGACCGGATCCACCGTAGCTTGCTCCGACATGTGGAAACGTTTCGCGAACTCTCTCAGCAGAGCTGGTGGAGAAGCCGTATGCCTATACATACGCACTGCTCCCCCATTCCCTCGCTTCACGTAAGCTCTATCCATGTGAGGACCAGCACCCGGTCCCATGTAGAAACCGAGCACTCCTCTCTCATCCAGGTGTCTGAAGTCCTCTCTCCGAGCATATACATACATCGGACACCCGAAAGGCTTCACCTGGGCCACCACCAGATGGAACGTGTCCTCACTCACATTCCTGAACCATAACAGATATGGCACAATCTGTCTGACATCAACATTCTTCACACACTGGGCGACAAACTTCCCATCGCCCCTGGCCATACCCTCATCAGCCAGAGCCTGCAGACTCATCTGCTGAGCCTGAGCCCTCCTCGTCTGCAACTGTGCAGCTCTCACAGCCTCATTCGTTGACCACGGGTCACGACTGGTCTGCACATGTCTCTCCTCCAGTTTCTGCTTGGCCTCCTTCCGCCTAACACCCTCTAGAGCTGTGCTAGGCGTCAGGTTATGCGCATGGTTCACACACATATACGCCTCTGGCCACAGAAATGCAGGCACAGCTGCTTGCAGCAGGCTTGCCCTCACACTCCTGTTTAGCACACGATCTTTCTCTCCACCATTCCATTGGACTCATGCTGGCCCGTGGCAGTGTACGTGTGCTCAATGCCACGCCACGCGAGGTACTGAGCCAGCTGGTTAGAGCTGAACTCACCACCCTGGTCAGTGTGCAGCCTCCGCACCCCAACCTCTCTATCATACACGATCTGAGTGCGGATTCGCTCAATCAGCAGGCATATCATTTCCGCAGCCCCACTCTTGGACTTCAACAGAATCACATGGGAGTACCGGGAGTACTCATCCACCACTACCAGGATGTAGTTCATACCCCCGATTCCTACTGGCTTGATCTGCCCTGCTAGATCAGCATGCAACACTTCCCCAGCATAGGTGGCATTCTCCGTCACCTTGCCCCCGTGCTGTGCTCTATCGCCGCTTCTCTGTTCAGCCACGTGGCAACCATGACACTGAAGCGCTACCCCCGTAGGTTTCAGCATCTTCAGGTCATACAGTTGTGGGTTGTCTCTCATCAACTGGAGTACCCGATTGCCAGCATGGTGAAAGGCGATATGCACTAGGAATGATGGATCAACCTGAAAGGAATAACCTTGTTCATTCGGTACACCGGTCACCGCAGCAACTTGCTGCTGCTCACGTACCCATTTCCCATTCCTATGAAACAAGTTATTCGCACTTGTCCAGGCTGCTCCTCTATCTACCGGTCGCATTTGCCATATCGGCCTGCCTTTCCCACAGAACCATGTCAGAGTAGGTTTTCCATCCTCATCCTCACCCTGCTCACAGTTCCTGTGGAACCCATAGCTCTGGTCATGAAACCCAGGCATCACTACCCGGTTTGCATGCTTGCCCGTATGCAAGTATATCTCAGACTTTTTCAACTCCTTTGTTGAAAGGATGTTGATAGGACTGGCCGGCACCCAGTAGACGTTGGTCAACTCTATGTCTACTGGTGTGATAGTGCCCTGTGCACTCACATACTCTCCCAGATTAGCTCTGATCGTGCCCACACCATACATGTCTAGCCTGCCCTGGCTCA
>UNSF01000035.1:635000-704687 GCA_900538255.1 Ulva mutabilis | reverse complement strand
CCGCGCGAACCATGCATACCAGCCCAACACCCTGTGCGAGCCATTGCCCGTGCGAGCCCTGGGCGTGCTCGCCCGGCACCCTCGCCGCCTCCTGACGTAATTCAGTGGACCGCGGCCTAAGGCCTGTGGGATCCTGAGCATGTCGTCATGCGCAGGGGTTGGTGCTGTCACATACCTTGCTGTCTTAGGTATCTGTCCGTGACAGCGCCTGTACCTTCAGTTGGAGGATGAATGCACGTGAGTCTTAGGACAGTAGAAGAGAGAGTGATTACACTACGATCTGTAGAGCCTATATAAGCGTTCAATCAACGTCTCATACGGATACGATCAGAATCAATGTCTGCGGCACGCAATCTTGCATGCATTGCTCGTGCATATGGTCAGCCATCGGTGCATGGCTGCCCCATAGCCACTCCGGATCAGCACCGTGAATCCCGCATACATGGTCACCGTAGTCCTGTGTATGCACATGCATGGTCACCGTAGTCCTGTGCATGGCTGGATCACGACACTCCCCCTAGACTAAGCTTGTACTACCGCAAGCTGCAGTCTATCTCTAAATTTTGCTAGTGCTGGTCCTGCCAACACCTTAGTGAACATATCAGCTAGCATGTCTACCGTGCTAACCCAGCTGATAGTCAACTCGTCGAGTTCTACGAACTCTCGGACTCTCAGGTCCTGACCCTGATGTGCTTAGAGCGGTCACTAGAGATGGGGTTCACTGCTAGCAAGTTGGCACTCTTGTTGTCACCCCCACAGCGTTGGCTTCACAGCCGACAAACCAAGATCAGTGCACAACTGCTTTGCCCACATCACCTCATTGGCTGCTGAACTCATTGCTATGAGCTCTGCCTCATTTGTATCACCAGCCACAATAGTCTGCCTCTTCGAACGCCAGAAACACACAGTTCCCATGCATCCGGACTACTACTCCTGACACGCTCTTCAAGCAAGCCACCATTGGCGAAGTCAGCATCCGTAAATGCTTCCAACACCTCACATCCCCCATTGGAGCCACTAAAGGTCAAGCCAAAGTTTATGGTCCCTCGCAGGTATCTCAGTACGTGAAGGACACCATTCCAATGACATTTGGCACTCCCAGCCATATGCCTGGCCAAGACATTAGCCGGAAATGCAATGTCTGGACGCGACACAACTGCCACATACTGGATGCTTCCTACGGCTTGCATAAACCTCTTATGCTCTGTGCCTGTAGCCTTCGCCTGGCTAGGATCTTCCTTCAGACTAAACATTTTTTGCTTTGGTACCAACGGAGTTGGCGCCCGTCTGCACTCACTCATGCCAAATCTCTCTAGCATGTCCCTGATGCTCTTTCTGTGTGTGATGGTGATAGTGCGAGCAGTTCGATCACGTATGACCTCCATGCCCAGCACATATCCCAGCTCCCCAGGTCCCGACCCTCAAAAGCCTCAAGGATCTTTCTGATGGCATCATCCATTTGCTCTCTGTGGCCGAAAATCAGCAGATCATCGACCCACAGAAAAATAAGACAACGTCCTACTTTGCAAATGAACAGTGCAGGGTCACTGGCTGATCTCACAAAACCCATATTCAACAAGAGTTCTGCAAGCGCTTTGTGCCACTCCCTGGCAGCTTGCTTCAGACCATACAACGCCTTTTTCAGACGCCACACCATACCAGACCCATCGTCCAGCACAGGAGGTTGTGCCACATACACTTCCTCCTCCAGAACACCATTCAGGAAAGCACATTTGATGTCTATATGCCTCGTCTCTAGATCCTCTACTGCACAGACTGATAACAGAGCCCTGAAGGTAGCGTAACTGCCCACAGGTGCCCATGTCTCAAAGAAATCTACGCCCTCCACTTGTGTAAATCCCCTGGCTACGTATCTGGCCTTGAAACGCTCAATTTCACCCTGTGCTCCTCGCTTGATCTTAAGCACCCACTTGCCTGTCACAGGCTTCACTCCTGTTGGGCACTCAACCAGCTCAAACACATCATGTTCTCTTAAGGAGGTCAGCTCATCGAGCATTGCCGTGATCCACTTCTCACAATGAGCACCACGCATGGCCTGCTGCACCGTTGGATCATCTACTACGGCCTCGACCCTCTTCCTCACGGTAGCTGCACGCCTGGACTCACAAAGGCTAGCAGTAGGGCCACCGTTTTGGAGTCACCTTCTGCCCCGTCGTCTTTTCTGCATCAGGAGGCACACTGTCAGCTGCAGCTGACACTCCATCAGACAAGTCACCGACGTCATTCTCATCATCATTCATTACTGTGGGGCTCGCAGCATCACTCACATGCTCACGTGCTTCCTCCGGGGAAATGCGCTCAACAGCAGCATCACTCACAATTGCTCCTACAGCATGGACAGCAGGTCTTAAGATTTGCGAATCAAGTGAAAAGGCTTTGGAACCCATCGAACCCTCACCTCATGTGGCGGATCCAGACGTGCTCCGCTGCCCCTCGCGGCACTTGGTGCTGACTCTCCCCCTGAGCCATCACCTCCTGTCGCTATTCCGCTAGGCACATGCCGTAGCTCGCCTTGCCCCTGGCCCTCAGACCCAGATATATGCCTCGGCTCATCATATCTGTCACGGTCATCACGCCCTGACACCGTGGACCCGCGGTGACTTCGGCCGCCGCCGTGACCGTCAGCTCGCACAGGTGGGGGTGGCTCACTCAGCTCCTTGCCCATCGACCGCTGGACTGGTTCCGCTGAACGCGAGCGGGATCTAGACTCAGACTCAGAGTCATCCCTCACCTCCATCACTAGACTCAGTATCACTCACTTCCTCATCAGTTGGAAGCGGATGGATATCACAGTCCCCTATGTGCAGCACAGCCCTCGTAGGGATCGTCTCTGAAGGCCTAAACTCATGGTGTAAAAGGCCCAGACGGCTGGTTTGCTGCATCATAGTCCCAGTGTGCTACCGCTGCAGCATTGTCAGCTGCTGCATGATCGCAGCGCGCTGCAACCACTGCCTCACTGATCTCTGGTGTGTGCCAGCGCTCATGTCGCGCCAGCAGCTCTGCACCCAACACTCTAGGAGAAAACTCGGGCTCACCCTCAGGTAGCTCGTCTGTCGGTTTGAAACGCCTATGCAGCGTTCTTCCTGGTTCCCAGTGTTGATGGCCCAGACCCGGATGCTCCCCCTCAGCCCAATCCACATTTCTGCCCCTCTCTGGCATCATGTGTTCACGACTGGCTGGTGGACGCACTGCCCGCACACTAGTGCTCTTCACCCACTTCTTCATGTTGGGCAAGAACTCAGCTTCCGGCACTACACTGGTGTACTGATCGGGTAGGATCTCAAACTCACCCTGCTCATAGTTCTCTAGCACAACTGGGTCCGCCGTAGCCTCCCCAGCCATGTGAAATCGCTGCGCGAAATCCTTCACTAGAGCAGGTGGAGCAGCCGTGTGCCTGTACATCCGCACTGCTCCCCCATTCCCACGTTTCACGTAAACCCTGTCCATGTGAGGACCTCCACCCGGTCCCATATAGGCACCGAGGATTCCTCGTGCTTCCGGGTGCCTGAAGTGCTCCCTCCTTGGATACACATACATTGGACACCCGAAAGACTTCACCTGTGCCACCACGAGACGGAAGTCATCTTCTTTGACCTTCCTAAACCATAACAAGTATGGCACAATCTCTCTGACATTCACATTTCTCATGTACTGTGCCACAAATGCCAATTCTCTCCTGGCAACCAGCGTCTCACACAGCTCATTCAGACTCAGCGCATGCGCTGCAGCCTTCCTGACTCTCAGCTGCTTAGCCCGCTGCTGCACGTTCGTGGACCATGGCTCAGAGCTGGTGGCAACAAACCTATCCTCCAGCTTCTGCTTTGCCTCCTTCCGCCTCACACCCTCCAGTGCTGTGCTCGGCGTCAGGTTGTGTGCATGGTTCACGCACATGTATGCCTCCGGCCACAGGAATGCAGGCACTGCTGCCTGCAGCAGGCTCGCCCGCACTGACGTGTTCAGCACACCGATCTTTCGTTCTACCAACCCATTTGACTCATGTTGGGCTAAGTCAGTGAACGTGTGTACTATCCCTCGCCACTCAAGGTACTGAGCCAGCAGACTCGAGCTGAATCCACCTCCTTGGTCCATGTGCAGCCTCCGCACCCCTACCTCCTTGTCATAGACAATCTGAGTGCGGATGCGTTCTATCAGAAGACATATCATCTCCGCAGCACCGCTTTTCGACTTCAGCGGGATCACATGTGAGTACCTGCTGTACTCATCCACTACTACCAAGATGTAGTTCATTCCTCCTATGCCTACTGGCTTAATCTGTCCAGCCAGATCCGCATGCAATACTTCTCCAGCATACGAGGCATTCTCTGTCACTTTGCCCCCATGCCGTGCTCTGTCACCACTTCTCTGCTCCGCCACGTGGCAACCATGACACTCAAGCGCTACTCCCGTGGGTTTAGGCAACTTGAGGTCATACAGGTCTGGATTCTCGGTCATTAGTTTGAGAATCCGGTTGCCCGCATGATGAAACGAGAGATGTACCAGAAATGCTGGGTCAAGTTGGTAAGAAGATCTCTGACCAATAGGTACACCATCTACCGCAGCGATCCTCGCCTGCTCACCAACCCATTTCCTATTTCTGTGGAAAAGGTTATTGGCACTGGTCCAGTCAGTCCCTGAATCTACAGGGCGCAGTTCCCATATTGGTCTGCCCGTCCCGCAATACCAGCTCAATGTGGGGTTATCATCACTATCAACTCCCTGCTCACAGTTGCCCACAAATGTTTGTGCTTGGTCATAAAAACCCGGCATCTCTACTGTGTTTGCCTTGCCTGTGTGCAAGTACACGTTCGACCGCTTCAGCACAGTCGTTGATAGGATATTGATCGGGCTGGCTGGCACCCAGTAAACATGATCCAGCTCAATATCTACAGGCACCAGCTCGCCCTGTACTGTCACGTACTTCCCCACATTCGCCCTGATAGTGCCCATGCCATATATCTTAATCCTGCCCTGATCTAAGGGCTGGCACTCTGTGATATCTGGTGGCTTGATCTCGCTGAACATGCTATAGTCGAAGCATATGTTCAGGTCAGACCCGCTATCCACCAGAAATGTGTATGGCATGTTGGGCGACGGCCCATCAGCACACTCAGCTCGCAGTTCCGCTAGGTCTACCACAGCCACCTGAGGGCCCCCGCGGCCTCTGCCACGGCCTCGCCCTGCAGCTGCCTGTTTCTGTAGGAACTGCTTGACCTCTGCGGAGAGCAAAGGGCAATCTTTCTGCAGATGGCCAGGCTTCTCACAATTGAAGCACTTGCGCTTATCTGCTCCCCCTGCTCCCACTGCGGCAACCTCTGGGGGTGTACCATGGCGACCACCATGGCGTCCACCACGATACCCTCGTCCCCCAAACCTCTGCTGACCACCGCGATCATCCCGTGGGAATCGCGATGGGGCAGACTGGCTGCTATTCTGAGCATGCGTCAGCAGCGTGGACACTATCTGCTGCACTGGCAGTTGCTGCAGCATCGGCTGCAGCAGTGCATACTCTCTGTCCACTGCCAGTAGCCTAGAGCGGTACAGCTGATCAGGCACAGCTTCTCCCAGACCCCTCATCTGGTTCACTATACCAACTACCTCGTTGACATGTTTCTCAAGTGGCTTTCCCGCCTGCCTGGCACCACTGAGTTGCTGGTATAGCTTTTGTATTTCTACTTCGACAGAAGGCATGTACTTGGCATGCAGCAGTGCCCACATCTCATGGACAAAACTGCAGTCTGACACGAAATCCCTATCCTCCTTTGGCAATGTTACGAATAGCCAATGCTTGACTGACTCATAAGCCTGGCTATTCTGTGCCAGTGGATCATTTACTAGCAGGCTACTTTCCCCCACCATGTTTGCCCAACTCTCTACCTCTTTCTTGAACACCCGAAAGTGATCATGTCTGTGGTTCCATACCGGGAACTTGTGCTTTTCTACTAGCGACTTTCCCGGCATAGACTTAGGCATTACGAGCGACAGTGCGCTCGCGAGAGTTGCAACATCGATCGACCCGGCTGTTGCTGCCGCCCCGGATGACATCGCAGCCTGCGAAGGCTGCGGTATCGGAGGTGGTATCTGCTGCGCTGCCCATGCTGTCTGGGCAACGTGTGGCACTTCCTGCGCTCCGTGCACCGCTGCCTGAGCACCCGCATTCCCCGTAGGATCAGCGTTGCCCGGCATGGCGGCCTGCAGAGGGTTAACACTGAGATACCCGTACGTCCCAGCGTCTTGTCCTTCCCCGTGGGGCATGGACTGACCCTCCGCGGCCTGCTCGCGGCGCACTGTAGAGCGAGTGCGATGATGCGGAAGGTTAACTGCTCCCTCCACACCGTCAGAACCGATAGACCCTTGGCGAGATGCCATTGAATCGTCTCGGAGTGGTGGTGTCCTGCAACATGACCACCATATGTCGCAGGAAACGCAGACCCGTAGGCCTCTTTGCGAGACCAGCACACAAGCATAATGCAGCTCCGCCGTAGCATTCTACATTAGCTTTTCTAGTCTCTCTACGGTCGGCTATACACTAGAGCGGTGTAGCACACTCATCGGAGTGTGCAGCCGTAACCGCAGGTTCCCCCTGGACTCTACCGCATGCTAATAGACATCACAAGAATCCCCACAATCATCACCGATACCATGACGTAATTCAGTGGACCGCGGCCTAAGGCCTGTGGGATCCTGAGCATGTCGTCATGCGCAGGGGTTGGTGCTGTCACATACCTTGCTGTCTTAGGTATCTGTCCGTGACAGCGCCTGTACCTTCAGTTGGAGGATGAATGCACGTGAGTCTTAGGACAGTAGAAGAGAGAGTGATTACACTACGATCTGTAGAGCCTATATAAGCGTTCAATCAACGTCTCATACGGATACGATCAGAATCAATGTCTGCAGCACGCAATCTTGCATGCATTGCTCGTGCATATGGTCAGCCATCGGTGCATGGCTGCCCCATAGCCACTCCGGATCAGCACCGTGAATCCCCGCATACATGGTCACCGTAGTCCTGTGTATGCCACCATGCATGGTCACCGTAGTCCTGTGCATGGCTGGATCACGACACTCCCGAGCGGCGAGCACCAGCCCATGGACGGGGGCCTGGCAGAGACGTCAGAACACGGACACCACGGGCCCCCCTGCCTGAACATCCGCGCGCGCATGTCATGATCTTACAAAGACTTGAACCAGAGTGGCTTCAAGGGGTGGCCTAGGGCATGTGTATGAGTCTAAGGATGCATAAGGCATGTCAAATGGTATAAAAGGCCTAGAATGAGGCAAACTAGGGGTGCTTTAGCCACAGGGAGAGTGAAATCGCAATGCTAGTCATTGGTCCGCTACATAACACTGTGCTGCGCACCTCTCATGCTTGAACTTGTCTCACCATGGACCTCAATGGTAGTGGGCCTGGTCTCACCTCAGATCTCAATGGTAATGACGCCCTTTGCAGTGCCCTTCCTCCTTGACCGCTTAACAGCGCTTGTAGGTGCCTGCCTCCGGCGAACCCAACACTTGTGCAGTGCATTGACTGCTATGTATGTGCTTGGCGCACACCCACGCGGTGCACGTGGCTCACTGTGTCTCGCGGCTTGTAGGCGGCTGGCAAGATGGCACCCCTGACACGCGTAGCACGGGGAGCGCGCCCGTGGTCCTGTGTGCGGGCCTGGTTGCTGTGTGACCCTATTCCGGCCTACCCACCGTTCCCTACCGACTCATTTGAGCTCTCTGCAACTGAGTCCTCCTTCTTGTCCGGCCCTATTCGTGGGGGTGCTGTGGCCGATGCCCGATTGAGTCCGGCGTGATGCCCCATAGTTTTTTTTTGGCATGAAAAGGGTCACGCGCCTCGAATTCGGATGGGCGCGACTGCGTCGAAAAGGGTCTAGCGGGTCGCTGCGCGAACCCGGGACCAAATGTTTGCCTACTAGTATAGTATAGCTGGCATCAAGACGGCTACCGCGTTACGCGATCGTCAACGGGGTCCCCGTCACCAGCCAGCAGCGATCAATGCATATCGCGCGCTGCAGCGATCGAAAGCTCTGTCCATCTAAAGTTGGTGCGTGCGATGTTTCCACGAGCGTCTATAGCTACTCGTGGCGATCGAAGAGGCGGTTGTAGGTGCGCGGCCGCGGTTCGAATGTGTTTGATTGATGTTCGACATGCATTTGTAAACAAAGAGGTCGCGTCTAGACGCGCCTCCCGAGTCTGGATCACCCTCCGCTCGTTTGAACAAGTTTGCGTTTGAACTCGCAACGCACATGCTTTTGATTCGTGTGCACAGAGAGCTCTGGCTTCACGTACCATCTGGAAAGCGTGACATGATAAATTTTGGCATTCTTTAAACCCGGAGCGTCCACCGGTATACACGGTAGCACTCTTTGTGCGCCTTCTGTTTGAGCTCCTGCATGTTCAAGTATGCCTCCCCGTGAGCGGCGCACGTTCGACCGGACATTGGCGCGTTCAACAGTGAGTCCACTCAAATGATCATGAACGTGAGCTGAGGAGGAAAGTCTTCTGCAGCTGACTTCATCAGCGGGAACATGCCTGTGAAGTAGCTGTGTAGACGATTTTATAGTCTGTTTACAGTCTATAGTATACATGTCCAGAGCAGCTCCTCTCTATACGTACAAGTGGTTGCTCTTAATTGGCTCTTGATGATGGGCGCCACGCTCTTAACGCCGCGCTTAGCGTGGCGCTTCAGTTCCGAGCTGGAATTCGCTCATCATGATGTGCCAATCGCTGTTCGCCGATGCGCGAGTGGTAAGCGCGGCATTACGCGCCAATTAAGAGCCAATTCACGAGCCCCATAGAGGCGGGTGGATAACTAAGAGCGTGCTTAACAGCGCTTTAGGAGCTATCTATGAGCCATTGGCTTGTAGTTATGGGCCATTTAGAGGCGGGCCCTCAGCGCTGAGGCGCAGGCGCCTGCACCGCTACCCCAGAATGATGCGGGGCTGTGCAAGTGAAGCTGAGCTATCTTTTAACGATGTGTTTGTTTCAGTATTTGTTTCACTTGCGCGCAGGAGCTGAAGCGGATTGTGGCCGAGGCAGAGGATGGCTGGGCCGAGGCTGAGATGTACAGGCTTGGCCCAGCGAAACGCTGCCTGTGCCCCGATCCGCTGCAATTCATGCGCAGCGAGTTTCAGAATGGAAGCCATAGTTGGTTGTAGTCACGGTGATGTCTGTTGATGCCATGCCAGTGATGATGCGGCGGGCGCTATCGAACCTGCCAGCTTGCAGTGTCGTAGCCAACAGGTCAAACATCGCGCGCATGAGTCTTCTCATCTGCACACGACAACACACTTGAATACAATTGTACATACTTGTATTCTGCTTCGTCTGTTCACTAAGCTCGTGCAGGACTTCATCCTTTCCTATACCCTCGGGAGCACAGGTGTGAAAGCAAAGCAAGCAAAGGAAGGCGCACGCCAGCAGCAATGCCGCAATGGAGAGCGCGAGGCTAGCATATATCGATGTGTACAAAGCAATGCATTCATGGTCTGACTGAAAACAGTTGCGCTCCGTTCAAATAGCGTAAGTCCGTGCAGCTGTTCACACGCTCGAAGAGTTGACCAGTGAAGTCAGGAAGCTACACGCGCATGAAGCAGAACCTGCATAATAACACTGCTGAGTGCAGTATGTACATCTCCGTGGTGGCGGTACCATGGCGCGTACTCCCTGCACTAAGACGTGCACATCTGCACTCGGGTACAGCCAAGCATTGGTAGCAGCAGGCAATCTGGATATCCAAGTAGCAGCAACGTACCGGCATCCTGTTTCTGACATTGTTGTGTACATGTTCTGACGTCAGCAGTAAGTAGTTCGTGCTGCAGTAGCAACGCTCCCATCGATCGACAACAACGCGTCACCAGGTCAGCGAGCAAGGTCCAGATTCGGAAGAAGACAATGCATTTGAAGTTCCATATACATAAAGTACAGTGTGCTGATACGGTCTGCAACCGCGTAGGTACAGTGCCTTGCATGCCGGTCTTGCGCGAGGACGACTGCATGCTCCAAGGATGCATCGATGCCATAGTTCCGTCGACTGCCCGCGGCACTGCCGGTGCGCATATCGTCCTGGAGCGCTAGGGCGATCCCTCTTGCCAGAAGCAAGTACGGCAACGCTCAAGCATACATCTGATTAGCGTGGGTGGCATTCGTATCGCTATGCCTTGTGGCAGAATGTGCTTTCAAGCGGCTTTCGCTTGTCATCCGCAGCAACAGAGCTCTAGTGTCGTCGTCCAAGGGTGAAACACAAAGTTTTTTGGATCAGCACCATGTATATAGCACCTGATATATCACGCCTTGTGTTGTACGTGTCAGAATAGCGTGTGAGCAGGGCAGCGGCGCGTCATCGTGTACACAAACAACGCAACCTGCAGCCAGCTGTTGAACACCATTGCTGCTTCGCATTCTTGTCACCTCTAGAGGTCTGACCCCACCCATACACGCCAAGTAATACTGATACGCCGCAGCTGTAGCTTGCCATGTAAGTACCGTGCACAGCAAGGCCGCTGGTCATCGATTGCACGACGTTTCAGTCGCGACCATCACACAGTCCCTCTGAACATAATACCTCAATAATTTGAGCAATTGGGAAATCCGTGAATGTATCTACGGAAGTTGTCCTGATCGGGCCAGGCGATATGTAGAGCCGGTTCAAGAACTCTTGCAGCGTGCAGCAGGAAAGTAGACGGCCAAAACCCCCGAAAGCAGACAACAGCAACAACTGTCTCAGGTGCAAAGCCACCACGAACCAACACAGCCGACACAACCACACCCACGCATCCACACGCATGCGCACTCCTGCACCCCACCACCACGGCACCCGCGCCACAGCCGCACACAGCAACCACCTGCCAAACTGCGAACTACCGCCCACCCCGCAAAACCGGCCACCACCGACCCCCCAGCAGCAGCACCCCCACTCCAGCCGGCCCCACTCGAGCACTCCATCACGGGCCCCCCGCACATGAGAGCCCGGAGGCTCACGCCCCCCACAGTGCAGGGCGTACCAGCCCGCCCCCTCCGGCCGTCCGGCAGGGGCCTGAGGGTGGGGCGCGAAGGGCACTGGCGGCGCCGCATCGCTCTCCCCGCGGCAGCTCACGGGAAGGCAGGGCGGGCCAGCACGACCAGACGCGGGGCCGGCCTGCGCCGCTGCAACCGCGGCACCCGGTCCATCAAGGCGGCCAGCGGCCGCTTATATATACTGTTACATCTAGGGGCTCCGATCCACTGCACCAAGCGAACGTACAACTAGAGACTAGACTCACATGCTACCCAGCAGATGCGAGCCGGCCAGGCGATCACCTGGCACGAACTGCGCACCCGTGCGCTGTGCTACCCTGGACATGGTCTTTCTGATCACAAACCCTCCGCATCGGCCGCGCGAAGATTGCAGCCGCCGTCTGGCTTGCGGATGGGGACGAGTCTGGTGCTGAGGAGGGCTGTCACCTGCGGGAACTGGCCGCTGATGACCTGGTTGATGAGGTGGAGGATGGCGTCTCTGGCCTCGATGCTGGCGGATGCGGTGGATCTGACGTGTTCACACGTCCAGCCGCTCAGGCCGGGTGCAGAGGAGTTGGGAAGGTTGCCGAGGACACGTTCTAGATCGTCCACAGTGATGGGTGGTGCGGCTGTGTCGATGGGAGGTGGCTGGGCTGGTTCTCCTTTGGGGTGGAGGTCTTGGAGATTGGCGAGGTCTTCTGGTGTGGGCTGCTGGACGATGGAGCCGGGGGCGAGGCATCCGGCTGCTCGGGAGAGGCTGTGCATGGTCAGCTTTGCGTGGATGCGGGCTGCTGTGCGCTGGTCGGATGTCTGCTTGGCTGGGTTGGAGCGGGGTTTCTTGCGGCGTTCTTCGTATTAGATGGGATCCCTGCCTTCGCTGTGGGCGAGGATCCGTGCTGCTATGCGGCGTTCGAGTCCGTTGTGGCTGTCGTCGGTCAGTATCTGGGCTGGGTACCACAGCATGGCTGTGGTTGCAGCTGTGGCTGCGGCGTGGTCTGGGGCATCGGTCATGGCTGTGACGAGCTTGGCCAGGCCTTCCCCGAAGGCGTGTGCGGAGCCTTTTGGGATGGTCTGTCTTGGTCTGGATCGGTTGTCGTTGTCAATGTTGGGGGTGTTTGGTGGGTGGGGTCGCTGGTCTGCTGGGGGGGGTGGGGGTTGCTGGGGTGGAGGCGCATGGGATGTGCTTGCGTGGGGCTGTTGGGCGTGCTGGTGGGGTGGTGTTTGGATGGGCTTGGCTCTGGCATTCACTGCCTGCCGGTGTCTGCTTGATTCTGCGGTGGAGGTCTTGTGGGTGCACGCTGTGGGTGCACGCAGAGTGGTGGAGAGTTCGCACATGGCATTCTGCAAGAACGCTCGCCTGGACACGGCCCCCGAAGCCGCAGCGAAGTCAGCGATCTTATTTAGGAAGGGGAATGCACCCGTGCCCACACGGCCAAACGTCTCATGCGACAGGGACACAAAGCGACACGCGCCAGTGCCGGAGCTGCCGTACTTGTCTCGCTTCCGGTCGTCCATCAGCTGGGCGGCAGCGCCTGGCGTGTTTGCCGCGCCTCAATCAATGCGTGTTGACATCGAATTAAATCAACTGATTTTTATATTCTTGAATGGGGACGGCACACACATAATATGCAGCTCTCCAGACCAGGCGATTGTCCAAACCTGAGCTGAGAGCCGCCAGCCCTGGCTGCACCACAACATCTATGAAGGTGCATGCAAGCCTTGGTCACTGCCAGCGGCCGGTGACATCATAATCACACACTATAGCTAGATAATGTGTGTGTGCGCTGCTGTCTCTTTTGGTGATGGGTGTGGATCATGCTGGTACACACGGTGACAGTGCTGCTTGTGAGTGTTAACACGGAAATTTGTTTCTTTTGGTTGTTTGTTTCCTCCTTTTTCCCCTCGGTGCTGCTGAGGCCTTGGTCTATCACAGTGGAGCACACTAGGTGATCACGCCGTCCGTGAGGCCTCCGATTCATGAGGATGCAGACAGTGCGCAGAGCCCCATCGATCCGGTTCCATGGCCAGACGCGTGTTCTTGCAGAATGCCATGCATGCACATTGTGTTGCATGCCTGTCCACCCTCTGTCGGGGAGTCATAAGCAGGCTCATCGCAGAGAATCGGCTGTGCAGCCGGCTGGCAGGTATTGTCCGATCAAATGGTCCCCTCAAGCGGTGTGTACACCTGAACGGCTGATGGAAGTGGCACCGCAATCCAGTCGAGCGGCCGCTACGAGAGCCTGCCAGTGCTGCTTCGACCACGTATACGCGTCCCTATATGTATGCCGTACCAAGCTGGGTGCTGGCGCACGCGCGGGGGCCCGAAACGAGCGGTTTGCGGCGATTTCGGCATGCTGGAGTTTATTCGCGACGCCCGCCGGCGTCCAGGGTCCGTGCGAGGGTGTGCACATGTGTAGTGTGCTTGTTTCAGCAGAGTTGGGGGTGCTGCTACATACAAATATAAGCACCATATGTAAGCTACGCAGCTTTTCGGTTTTGGCGTGCTTATGCTTGCGGATCATGAAGGGTGCGTACACGCGTGCTGACACAATTGAAAGTTGTGTGTATACATTTGCCCTTGCTGCTGGGCTTCTACACTTGGTCTCCGCATTACAAGGGAAGACGCTATGCAACATGTATACACGGCAGCAGACTGTGCACCACGCGGTGAGGGCATGCAAGTGGCTCTGCATAGGCAGTGTCCTACAGAGTCTGCCAGTGAGCATGTGCAGTGCTTGCCAGCTTGCTGCCCGCGCTTGCTGTTGCGGTGCTCTATGGACGATAGAACTACAATGTACTTGTTGCGATTCGAAGTGATTGTGCGCCGTCATCACGATGACCATGTGTTACTCTTGAGACATATCAGGACCGGGGCCTCAGCAGTGCCAACGTACGCAGACGTCGCACAGCGTAGCACACATGTGCTGCAGACAGGCCATCGCACATAGGCTTGCGTCGCCCCCCCCCCCCCCCCCCCCTCGCCCATCCCGCCCCGAGAGCCCCCCCCCTCCACCCATTTCACCCTGCAGCCCCCCCACCCCCCCCCCCCCCCCGCACCCGATCCCTCCCTCTTCCCTCCCTCCCTCTTCCCTCCTCCCAGCGCACGTCCGCCGTTTCTCCTCTGCGCCCCTCCCCGGACACCGCTCGGGCTGCCGGGCTGGCTGAGGCTATTGCTCCTGGGACCGGTGCCTCGCGGCCTCGGACATCGCCGTAGCGCGCGCTGTCGCGCCCGTGCAGACTGCTAGTGTCGCGCTGACGACCGCTTGTGGGCCCGGCGAGTGCTGGCTGTGTGTTTGGTGTGCGCGTGGCCTGCGTGGTACTGCGTGGTGTGTGCGTGTCTGCTTTCGCGCTGGCGTTAGTTCGTTCTGGCATTTGCTCGTGCGGCGCGTGGCCTTGGAGCTTGCGGTGGCCGGTCTGTCTGTTTGTTTGTTGCCTGGTCTGTTGCCTCGGCGCTGCTGAGTCCTAGATCTATCACTGTGTAACACATGTGCTGCAGCGCAGACAAGACAGCTCTAGTGCGCGGGCTGTGTTATAATGAGATAGAGCACGGCCGAATCAGCGCCGAGTGAAGGGAGCAGGTAACAAAACATAAATCACAAGCAGTACGGCCGGCCTATGTACATTTGCGCGCGCTGTGCACAAGTGGCCACAAGCGTTACCCGATGACGTTTCTCACATACTGCGAATGCCCACATGAATCACTGTGGCACGGACACCTGCCGTCAGCGGTAGATCAGACTCCTATGCTGCTGAACTATGTTATTGTTAATCTTCTGACTGCACAATCTTCTGGCGCAAAGCAGCGTAATCAATTATTTCGTCCGGAGCGCGGATCAGTTGTCTTCCTGAGCTAAAACAGATACAGCTACAGCTTTCTGTGACTGAAAAAATCTCACAGAATATCGCAAGATGACGAAGTACGATGGCGATCCCATCGGCATCCGGGCGGGCCGAAGGGGCAAGTTTGTCATGGGCAAGGACAGAAAGAAAAGCATGGAGGAGTTTCTCAAGACTGGGAAGCATCCATTACTTGAGCATACGCGGGAAGAGAATGCAAAGAGCATCTTGCCTGCAATGCCGACCGTGGATGTCAATCGGCCTCACATATTCATGGATTTAAAGCAGCGATCAGGAGTCCGCGGCAGGATAGTGGTCGAGCTCTTTGAAGATCTATATCCTTCTCTCTGCGTTCCATTTCGGAATAGGTGCCTCGAGGTGCGCATCCACGCTGGGGCACAGATCGATGAGCAGTTACATGCGCTAGAAAGACGGCCTGTCGCTGCGCAGGGGCATCATTCCATCAAGAATACACACATCGACAAAGTTCAAATAAATTTCGCGGCTTTTGGTGGCACCTGTCCGCATACTCGAGCAGAATCAATCGGTGCACCGCAGAATCATCGGCTACAGCATGTGGATCCTGGCTTGCTCTCTGTCAGCAAAGATGGTTCACATTTCGCCCTGACGTTAAGGAGGGCCCTGCCTCTGGACGACCATTACAAAATCATCGGTCGAGTGTCTAAAGGCATGGATGTTTTAGATGTGCTAAATAATGTTGATGTAGATCCAGAAGAGAAACCAGACACTCCAATCTGCATAGAGCAGTGTGGCATGACCAATCACAAAGGTGAAAACGAAGAGGTCTCGGCAGCCGGGAATGCGCTTGGCGCGGACCTGAGCAAAGGAGCACGAGATGTACTGAACACAGCGTCGATGAAGGTGCAGGATGCATTGAAAGACGGCTTGAAGCGCACTACTGCGCCACCAGTAATCAAACCAACGAAGCGGCGACACGTTGAGGAAGCTGCAAGCACTGACGAATCATCGGACAGCGATGACGATTTCTAGGGGGCAGTGGTGTGGGCAGTGGTGCCTGCAACAGGTTGGCAGAACTCACAGAGGAGGCCTTGAAACACGGGCTCACTGTGTTGGTGATCTCTTGACGGTGTATTCCTGTATATTTTCTTCATCGCTCGTACGTGAATGATGTGCTCCAATGTGAACTTATTCACCAATCTTGCACACTAGCTATAGATCAGCAACGCGCCAGCTCGTAGTGCTGCCAGCCGCTCCACCAACATGCTTACCACGCACTTGCACAGCAGCACACCGTGTGAGCAGTCCATGGTCACAAACGCCGAACGCTTTGCACAAGGCACAAAATGTGTGCGTGATGTTCGAAGAGATCACTCATGATCATCCGACAGCGGCGTAGCCCAGCAACACTGTCCAGCTATGTTGAGGTCAGCAAGAAATTGCGTACTATAGGCAGCATTCCCACTGCCGCTCTTCCCACATGTGCGCCTGTGGAACAGCAATGTGCATCGGCTGATGTGTAGCGCTAATGAAGCAGGAATGCCATAAATTCGGTTTGCTGCTCACAACATGCAGTGTCCACCTGTTGGCATGGTGCACCCCAAAAGGGCCTCCAACTGCTGTAGCCATACAACAATCTGTACTGCTCAGCAGCCGCAAGTCACAGAGCACACCAGCCACCAGCCATGCTGTTCAATGGCCCCTGTCTGAGACAGCTCCTCTCGCACTTAGCTGGGCTGCACATACATTGACTGATCGCCAGCTGTGAGCAACATGTATACAGCTGGCCTATAGCCCTGCTGGGATGTCTCAGACATTCCAGCAGGGCTGTGTGCAGGATTTTGCACTGACTGCACTGACTCAAGGCCAGCTGCTGGGATCAGACAGCAACCGAGAGCCTGCACGGATACTTACACACATGTGTGTTTGCTTTCGTGCCGGCGCTAGTTAGAACGAATTCGTTCTGGCATTTGCTCGTGCGGAGAGTAGCCTTGGTGCTTGCTGTGGCCTGTCTGTCTGTTTGCGTGTTGCCTGGTCTGTTACCTCGGCGCTGCTGGGTCCTACATCTATCGCTGTGTAACACATTAGACATGAGCCTAATTCAGGCGCGTGTCCGCCCATTACACCATCTTGTACGTCTGGCTTCTGTGCCGTGCAAAGGAATCGCTTCCTTCGCACATGAGGTGAGTTGCATGCAACAGCAGGCGAATACCAATTCTCCTACACATGGCAGCGGGTGCGTATACTCACATTTTTAGGCAGAGTGTGGTACACAGACCTTGTGGGGAACCGTGTTTGATCACGTCCCACGGTTACAACACTGTGACTGTTATGTTTCAAATATAGGCGAGTAAAGCAGTCACGTTCAGCATCGCCCTCTTTGCAGAGCTTGTGTGGCGTTCTCCAACTGATGAATTGAATGCATGCACACGAGGGTGGCCCACTGTTATGAACATGTCATTGTGTTGTTCACAAATCTGCCAAAACCTGCCTACATACACCAGGTCCCAGCGCTAGTATTCGACGACCTGAAATAAATCAAAAAAGCCGTGTCCCTGCCCAATTTTGAAAAAATACGACCCATAAAGAACAAAATTCGCGATTTTTAATAATCTAGTCCAAAAATCCACTTGAACGAACCGTTACGTTTGATACGGTATATCGCGCCAGCTTGCATGCTGTGTTTGTCGCAATGCCGCGAGTGTTTGTTTAGCGGTCACCTTTTAGCCTGTCAACACCGGGTGCGGGAGGGATGTGACAGATGCTAAACAGGCAGCGTCCACAGCGTTCTGGCCGGCCCACAATAAGGCGACGCCCTGCACTGCCCAAAAAGAAACCAGTCATTGTTTACAGTGAGGCTTCATGCCACTCGAAGACGTCGTGCGGCACCAACGGGCAAGATGTCTACACGCACTTCATCCGCATTATGAGCCAAACCGGGGCTCTTGCACTTGCGTCAAAGCTCCTTGGTCTGGTACGTGAACAGATGTTGACGAGCTCATTTGGACTGGGCGGCTTAGCTGACGCGTTCAGTGTTGCCAGCATCATTCCTCTGCTGGCCTTGTCAGGAGTGGGTGGCCTGAATGGAGCATTGCACTGTGCCATGGCGTCTACATGCAAGCATCTTGCATCTATCAAGTGCGTCACCGCATCATACGTGATTCGTACTGCCCATCCACCAGACTCATATTCACCAGGCTATCAGGAGTGCATTCGTGAGCAATTGTAGCGCGCCTTCTACATCGTTGACAGCGTGCCACGAGGCACGAGAAAACACAAGGGACACAAAAGATTTGATGAGATTCGTTCGTGAATGCTACATGCGATTGGGACTCATTTTGGGATTGTTGGCACTTTTGTTGACAGTTTGTGCACCAGTGGTTGTCTCGGCCCTGGCGCCGGGCCTCGCCCAGCAACATCATACATCTGCCGTTTGCATGCTACGGATGATGTCCCCGGTTGTCCTTCTGTCGGGTATGTTCTCTGTCAACATCACCTGCCATTGTCCTGTGGCTGCAAGGGTACATGTTCACCTGGCTTGGTGTTGAACCCATTCACACAGCGACTCTCGTTCAGGATTCATTGGTGTGAGCATCGGAGCTCTGGTGTTCATGAATAGAACGCTTGTGCCATCCGCTTTGTCAATGGTGGGCAACCTTGCATTCATCTGCGTGCTCTGGTTCTGTCAGCCTTTGCAAGGTATGTTCAACCTGCTCACGTGCGTCTGCCATGTGCCCCTTGAAGGGGCATAGATTGTCCAGCGTTGTTGGCAGCGATGTTTATTGCAGTTTGGGCTCAGGTGTCCTGGATTGTCTGACAGCAGCAACATGCTTATGTTTGTCCAAACACTGCTCCTGTGCTTGGCCAACAACAAAACACATTGCAGGAACAGAGCGTCTGGGTCTTGCTGTCCTAGCATCTGCCGTGGCACAGTGGCTCTTGTCGCTGTTTGCACTGGAACGGTGCTGGCAGAGGCGGTCAGGAGGGACTCAGAACACCATGGGACACGACAACGCTGCATTATTTCATCGCATGTTCCTTGTGGCGACCCCAGCTCTCTTGACCACATGTGTCGTACATGGCGCATCTTGGATGGATCTGATGGCTGCATCGTACATACCGGGTACGCAGTTTCATGCATTTGAAACTGCTGACAAACAACCATAGGTTGCAGTTGCCACTAAGACACCCCAGAGCATCTCATTTGACTCGTTCATAGTGGCAATGCTTCACATCAGGGTCTGGAGATATGTCCATCAGATTGATTGCTGATCTTGTGCCTGTGGCGAGGACCATTATAGCCGATTGCAGGTGCGGCGGCAGGCATCTCGTATGCGTACATACTAGGCATGGCGCCATTTGGAATCCTGTCCGCAGGATTCTTGACACCACTCCTGCAGCTGCTTCCCCGAGTGCATCATTCAGAGCAGGTGCATGTCCTGCTGCAGCGGCTGCCGACTCTGTTGCGACTTATCGCACCAACCGCCGCCTCTGTGACCGTCCTCGCCCCACACATTGTCGTTCTGGCCTTCAGCGGAGGCGCATTCCAAGGGTCGGAAGTTGCTGCGGTAGCTGCTCTTCTGCCGTACGTGCAGCTCAGTGCAGGTCTTGGCATGCTGCGTGACGTGCTTGTCCGGCTGCACTATGTGCGCGGCAGCGGCTGGCTCATGCTCACCATCCAGCTGGGACTTTTGCCGGTGAACGCATGCATAAATGCAGTTGTGCTTGCCATTGGAGCAGGCCCATCAGGCATTGTTGGCACCACGGCGTTGGCCAGCGGGATTGGGTTGCTGCTAGCATGGATGTGCCTGCGGTGTGAGGAGCAGGACTGCAAGAAAGCGTGGAGGCTACTGCGTGATGCCTTGGTGACGGCAGTGGCTGCGGCGATCAGTGCTGCTCTTGCAATATGGTGCATGGGGGGCATGCCTCCTGTGACAGACCGTTCGATAGCCTTGAGCATCTGTGTGAAGTTTGGCTTGTGGATGGTGGGCTTCTATGGGGCCTCCATGGCTGTGATGCTGCTGCCTAAAAGGGCTACTTGGAGTATGAAGCCCAAAGTCGAGTGGTGACGTGGACTAGAGCACTGCATACACCAGTTGGACATCGTTATACACGCTGCCAGGATGACATGGGCTCCACTGGCTCTTGTGTGTTGCAATCGTGCAGCAGCAGATGGTTGGAACCTGACGCTGGCAACGGTGCAACAGCCTGTGGATGCTGAACTGCGGCCCATCGTGCTTAACTTCCGCACACCTAGAACAGAAGACTTCTGTTATCAGCCGAATTCGGCCGAACCGTACTTTGGCAGCTTGGCCCCCTGTAGCTACAAATCGGTATGCGTTCTTACTGCCCAGCGCGTACTGAACCAACATGGTGGTGACTTTGTAATTCAGAGACACTTGAACATACATAGCTTCAGATGGGACGTGATCGGGAGTCAAAATATCACTGGTTTGCTCGGTCGTTTCCGAGGCGTGCTTCATCAAATCACCGCACCGCACGCGCCAGTTCGTCGAAGAGCACCCACCACCCATTGCGGCACCCACCTTCCTGAGCTTAAGCCGATTTGGCTATTTTCTTCTTCCCTGCACTGCTTCGGCTTGCATCGTTTCGAATTTCTGGTGGCTTGCACCATGCATTTGTGGACACAGGCAGAGTAGCCGCTAACCAGGTGTCACATAAGGCATCAGCCGGACTATCAGTCAAGAGTAATGCAAACGCATTGAGCCTAGATCACATGGGATGGAGTGTGACACAGCTGGATGCCACTGCTCCAGCGCTGCTGACAGCTGCGATGCTGGAGCAGTCACCTGGGGTCACACCGGACAATCTGCTTGTGTGCGTAGGCGACAGCATTGCTGTTAAAGAAGAAAATTTCCTGAAGTGCGTGCTTTGGGTTTTGCGAGCGTGACGATGTGATGTGTGCACGCCGGCAGGCTGAATGTGTTCGTCTGACCTGCTCTTGGCATAGGGGACATGGAACAATATTGATTCAAGACCAAGACGAAGCGCAGCTTGTTTCTTCTGTATGCGGGGCTGTGAAACGGGTAAACAAGCTGGTCATGATGCAACCTTTCAAGGGCAGGTGCGTCGATGCCGTTGCTGACCTTGCCACTGATATGACAACTGATGCAAAGCGCGCTCTGAGCATCACACCGGTTCTCCACTCACTCGCAGCGACCTGATCATTCTTCTTGACATACGATCACCAATGACGAATTGCTGCCCTGTCATGCAGCACAGCGTGCGACTGGAGAAAGCCTACGCACGCACGGACTGTGTCAGCGTTGTCCAGAATGCTCTACTGTTGATGTTTGATCCGGCTACACTGCCATCGATGGTACACTGCCTTGCGAAGCAGGCATTGTGGATACAATGTGTAAGCCTCTGCTGCAGGTACTCACCGGAGCTGGGGGATGTGGTCGTTGGGAGAGTCTCCGAAGTCCAGACGCGGCGGTGGACAGTTGAGATGGGCGCTCAAACACATACGGCCCTGCAGCTGAGCGCCGTTCAGCTGCCTGGCGGAGCTCAGCGCCGGCGGAATGCAGATGATGAGCTTAACATGCGGCAGCTCTTCAAGGAAGGCGATGTCATAGTTGCTGAGGTCTGGCCTCTTCTCTTTTGTAGGTGACCGCGTAGTTAGAATTTCTCGGGATCCTGCACCTACTGCTACAGAGAAGCGGTGCATTGACCATCCTCAGTAGTCAGAGATGCTTGATGATGGCCCGCTGATGGGCACCAGTTGCGGCACTTTTGCCATGAGCAGATGGGCTGGCAAACGGTCCTCAGACTGGCGGCGCTCAATCTGATCAGCCATACTAATGTTCTTTGTTGGGCCCCATCATGCACGCATAAAGCCACCACTGCTCCTGTGCGCTCTGGACACACTCGCTACCTGGTCCCGATGGCAAAGAGAGCGCAGGGCACGGGTATACCCGTGCACGGTGGCTGTGTTGTGTTGCACAGTGACAGGACACGAGGCCGGTGCGTGGCAGCAATTGACGGCACATCAGGTGCAGGTGCAAAACCTGGGCAGATCCGATGGAAACGTTGCTCTGCACATGCGCAGTGCAAAGTACGGGAAGGTGAAGAAAGGGCAGCTGGTGTGCGTTCCGGCGAAGCTGATCCGGCGGCAGTCGAGTCACTTGGTGGACATCGCGGGCCAGGGCGTGCAGGTGATTTTGGGGTGCAACGGTTGGATATGGGTGGGTGTGACAGACAAGAGCAGAGCGACGCAGGCTCGGGCGGCTGGCATGTACGGGGCCCCAATGGATGCGGGTGCAGATGCTGACTTCACACCAGAACCAGAGCAGTGGGCGACGTGTGCCAGGTTTGCTGCTGCAGCGCGAGCAGTCGCCAGGCTGAGCGTGCCAATCCAGGTAGAGTTCCTGCAGGCAGTGGTGCAGGAGAGCGTGCAGCGTGGAGTGTCATGTGCGAACATGATGCAGCTAGAGTTCTTCAGTGTTGTGTTGGACCTCCAGGCGACCAGGCGTGAAGCTGAAGCTCATCGCATGCAGACGGACTAGAAGGGGCGTGTACTGATCGTTAGGGCTTGTGTTTGTAGAGACCGCGTTCAGGGGAACACCAGCTGCATGCATCAACTTGGGGTGCCGAAAGAATGATGCTTGCACACCGTAACGTTGCCACGGACATCCATCTGTTGGTCGATGCTTTGACCTGTCATGTGCATATTTTGTTGTGGGTGAAAACGGCTGCAGCTAAACCTGTGCAGCTCACAGTTTTCCCGTTTTTGTCAAGTGTGGCTTACGAATCACTGCTGTAGCATGGTGCTCAATCTGAAAGGTTCACAGGCAAAAACATCAGTTTGAATGGTGAATCGTGGGAATGCACAAGAAAATTGCAATCATACACAGCACATACACATGTAAGGTGCGGCACAAATCAGTGCACGCAGGTGACAACTATTCTGCCTCAGACTTTGATTTTATACTTTGCTTCTTCTCTTGCCTCTCCTGTGCCGCTTCACGTCTTTGCCTCTTCACACCTTTGCCTTTCACGAGGTTCAGCCCAGTCATGTCCTGCTTTGGCATGTAAATTCGGCCAATCTTGCCATCCAGTTCATCAAAGCCAACGTTCTTCTGCTTTTTCTTCTCGGTTGATGGTCTCTGTAACGCCTCCTGCATCAGGTCTGGTGGAGCTTCCTGCGTTCTCCTGATGTCCAATTGCAAATATGGACCTGCTTCCAATAGCTCAACACGTGGAACCTACACAAGAGCGCATTCAGGCCCTGCTTGAGTCACCAGCAATCTCAACCACGTATAAAGACTTGTCTGCAACAGTCAGAATGGCCAGCTGCGGCCTCCAACTCTGTGCGAGCCACTATCATCATGATACAAGCAGCCGGCTACCGCCCTTGCATCGAATTGCACCACGCCACCAGGTTGCATGACAGTAGTGTGAACCAGCCTATACTTGGCCAGCATGCTCACTGCTTTGACGCAGTCCTGGCAGCAGCCAAAGACAATGGGGATGGCCCTCGCCGCACAAGATAGCCACATGCGCATGAGGTCCGTGAGTCATACGTTCAAGATGCGCATTGACCACCTCGCTAGTTATGACAATGATGCCACGTGATTTTCAGCTTGTGTGCAGCGCACACCTTCGTCCCAGACTTCTTCAACTTCACACAGTAGTGCCGCACGGTCACCTTGCCGTCTGCTTGAGCACAGCACAAAAACATTCGTTCGACGTTGGTGAGGCTGACCTCGGGGTCAGGTGAGCCTCGGAAGAGGTCGACCAACATGCTCTTGAGCAGCTGGTACTTTGGGTCTTGCGCAAAGTGCTCCCCCAGGAATATGAAGCCCGGCTGCACTCAAGCACATTCTGATTACCCTCCACTACCTCATGGCAGCACGGGTATGCAGCATGAAATCTAAGGGGCTGCAGGCATACCTTTGATTGTGCCTGCACTGCCGCAGCGCTGTTGAAGCTGGAGATCGGCGTGAAGTCTGACACTCCCAGCTCGATCATATCCAGTAACTGAAAATCAAACATGCGCCCTAGAACGAGGTTGTTGGGCCGTTTCTTGCTGTGATTTGCCAAGCAGAATGAGGCGCAGTCGCTGCGTTCGCAGAAGAACTGCATCGTCACTTCCTGGCCTGGTTCGAACGGGTGCAAATCGTTTTTCCGCGAGTACTTCATTGAGTCACCTTTTTTGAGTTTATGCAGGTCTGTGAGGACATCTCTGACAACCTGACTGACTTTGTTGCCTTGCAGTAGCAGCACTTTCTTCGGATCCTCAACCTATAGCCATCCATGACTGCATATGTGTTCTCGTGCAGTCATACAGCACGACTATCGAGGATATGTGAGTGCATACCTCTTTGGGAGCACGCTTTCCCAGCGCGCGCTTCCCCTTCTTTGTCTTCGCCGGACGTTGCGACGCCGAGACTGAGTTGCTCATCGGATACACGAAAAGACGGTGCAATCGATTCCCAGACTTTTCATACGCAGTTGTGATGGTGGTTGAAAGTTCAAGCGCTGCGGGCGTTAGGACACGACGGAATAGGGAAAGACGGCAGACCCACCAGATGTTTTGCTTACACCTCTTGAGCTTTCAAGGTACGATCTGATGAGCAAAATCCAGAACTAAACCATCAGGCTGCACACCTGCATGACCTCACACGATTGTGGACGCCTGGCAGATATTGCGAGCATTCCGCATGCCGCGGTTTGGGGCAGCGACACCGGTGGACACGTAAGCTGAGCTCACCTGAGATGTAGCCGTGATGCATTGGCTCTGGCCCAGGGATTTCAGCATCATTCGACTTGATGACCGCCAAGCTGGCTGGGTAAGTAAGGCGGGCCACACTTCTCTGTGTTGCCATAGGCATGCAACCACTGGCAGGAGGGCCTCCTAGGAGCTGCTGCGCCGATTCATTTACACGTGCACTTCGAGTTGTCCGCCCCTGTGCGTAGGGGTCCTGTGTCCGATGCCCGACTGGGTCTGGTGTGATGCCCAATTTATTTTTCTTCCTTCTTTTATTTCATTATTACTGTGTATGGCTCTATACTTTGTTCGGACCACGCTACACGCTGGGGGATGCTACATGTGCTCATTGACCGCCAGGGCCCCCATGCTTGTTTTGCATTTTGCTTGTAAAACCTTGCTTGTACGGGTCCACTACGATAAATCATGCAAGTCCGCAAGCTCCGTCGGCACGGAGTTGTGGCCTGCGCCTGCCGCGCATGCACCCATGGCCGATGTTCTCCACCGGGCCGCTGGTCCTGCGGCCGGGGTGTGCTCCAGTCGCGGCTCTGCCGCGTGCTGTACAACGCGTTGCATCTTGTGGGTGTCATGCTCATGGACCTTCGTATAATGCTGTCGTGTGATGGCTTTTCGCTAGGTCATGCCAGACATCTCTGCTGCGTCCGATATTGACTGCTTTTGCGGCGCGCTTACGAGAAAAGAATCCCCTGTCGAGTTGCTTTTCATCTCCATTGCCAGCAAGTCGGTCCCCATAGTAAATAGGTGCCGCCACGCGGTCGCAGGCAAGTCCTCGGGATGAGTGGCTTGCTCACGCTCAGTCGATGCTGGACTTACTGCGTCACGAAACGGTGCGGGCCACCCGGGGGAGTGGCACCCCCGCGGCTTTTATGGCTGTCAGCGATGCTAGCAAAAGGCTGAGCATTTGGGCAAACACCATGCGGGGCTGCGGGGTGGGTGGTTCCTCCCCGCCCGTGGCTGAGCCACGACGCCGCCTGCAGACACGGCAGCGGGTGCCTTCGCAACTCCACAACCCAATGACTGTTGGGCTTTGCTTGCAGAGCTCAAGCTGCATATACGCACTGTATACTATCAATAGTACGTCCACCCTCAGGCTCTTTTCAATAGAATGCGTGTTCACGGCGCTGCGCTCGTTACAGCTGCCTGTGAATCATTCCCACTCCTATGGCACTTGTGACGGCGGAGCCGTGTGTGAGCCATGATGTGGTGTATGGTATGCCTGTTTTCCGACGTGGATGATAAGGTGGATCTCTGGCGGCGCCACATTGAACATTTATTGTTCTGAGGTACTGTCTCGGGCGGGCACACAAGGATGACTTTCGAACCTTCACGCTGACTTAGTATACGCAGTGTCAGATGACACGGCTATGCGCGCCTTTGTTCTCACAGCATACCCAGCTGGCCTTCTACCAGAACATGTTGCGGGGGTGGGTTTGATGGCCTTCCCGCTTTGACCCGTTCTGAGCACGTACGGGTGTCCGTTCCGACGCACTCAACACTTGTGTTACGCTGTGATATAGATCAAGGCCTCAGCATCACCGAGGAAAAAAAGCAGGAAGCAAAATGACCAAAACAAACAGACGATCAAAACAAGTAGCACAGCCACCGTCTGTACCAACACGATCCATACCAATTGCCAACAGAAACAGCAGCGCACACGTGCGCACACACACCGCACAAGTAGTGCATCGGATGTGCCACTGGCATGACTAGCGCATACCGACTCTGTAATCACACACCGCACAAAACCCTGTCCAGGCGAGTGCTCTTGCAAAATGCCATGTGCGAACTCTCCACCACCCTCTGCCATGGTGTGACGCGCCAAGTCCTCGCTGCAGCTCCGCTGCGCATGCGGCTGGCAGGGCGAGCGGTGCTGCCTGGCCACACTGTCCCGTCGGATGTTCTGTAGACGGCCGCTGGCCGCTGCGACGGACCGGGGGCCGTGGTTGCTGCGGCGGTGGCCGGCCCCACGTCGTTTCGTGCTCGCCCCCCCTGTCTTCCCACGGGTGGCCACGGGCTGCTGCCGCGGGGTAGGCGATGTAGCGCCACGAGCGCACTTCGTGTCTCGCCCTTGCGCGCCTGCCGGACCGCCGTCGAGACGCTGGTACGCCCCGCCCTGAGGGGGGCGTGCGCCACGGGCTCTCATGGGCGGGGCACCCGCGGTCGAGTGCACGGGCGGGGTTGGTTGCGGTGGTGGTGGTGCTGTTGGGAGGATGGTGGTGGCCGAGCCTGCTGGGAGCAGACGGCGGTGCGGGGTGCGGACGGTCGCTGTGTGCGGCTTTCGAGTGGTTGACGCAGTGCAGCATGGTGGCGTTCGTTGGAGTGCACGTGTGTGGCTGCGCGGGTGCGGTTGTGTCAGTCATGCCGGTTCATTGTGGCTTTGCGCCTGGGGCTGTTGCTGCTTGTTGCTGCCTGCTTGCGGGATTTTGGTCGTCTGCTTTCCTGCTGTTACCCTCCCTGCCGGGCTCTTGCGTTGATCTCCGTGTAACACACCGCACAAAGCGAGCAACAAGCAGAAGGAGCTCGTCCACTGCACCGACCCCGCCCAGGCCTCCCGCGCAGTCGCCTGCCTAGGCGCCACAGTCGCCACTGACGGCATGGTCGCATGCGGCGCGCCGCTGGGGACCCCTGCCTATGTGGAGGCCTACGTGAGCCGCAGATGCAAACACACCGTCGAGCTGATGCAGAAGCTGGCAGGCCTCCCGCTGGTGGCCCAGACACGGTGGGCTGTCCTCTTCCAGTTCCTGCAGCACCGACAAGCACACCTGCTGCGCACTACAGACTGGGCCCACCTCGAACAGCCGCTCATGGGCGTCGAGAAGGCCAGGCTACACGCCATGTGCCCCATCAGCGGGACACAGCAGCTCATTGACCTGCAGCGTGAGCAGGCCTTGCTCCCTCACAGGCATGGCGGCATGGGTCTGCAACAGTACACAGCCGACGCTGCTGACGCCGCGCCCCTGGCGTCGGCAGCAGCCGCGCACGCGGTGCTCGCATACGGCATCGACCGCGGTAAGCCGTTCCTTGGCGACGCCGCTGTCCAGCATCAGACCCGCCTTACACGCTTGCGCACGGCATGGCCGGCCGTGCGGGGAGTCTCAGACAGCTCGACCCCCGCCGGCGCCTGGGCGTCTGACACTGGCACAAAGCTCCGCATGACGCAGCTCCAGAGCGCGCTCAGCCGGCCTGAGGCTGACGCGCGCTTGACCACCATATGTGACCAACTCCAGACCTTGAAGCGCGGTCGTAATCCCCAAACGGCTGAGTCGTCGTTGATCTGTCTCGTCTTTTCAGCTACTCTGGCTCGCTCGCCTCAGCGTTCCTCACGGCCTGCCCAGGCCCCGTGACAGGCCTTACCGACCATGAATTCCAGGTTGATGTGCTGCTGCGACTAGGTGAGCTACTGCTGCCCGTCCTGGACTGCGATGAGGCCTGCCCCTTCGGCCGCGTGGCTGCATACGGCACGCACAGTGTCATATGCGGCCAGCTATGGGCGACTTCCGTCCAAAAGCACGACCTGATCACCGTGTCTTGGAGACGGGTGCTCATGCGCGCGTCGGCCGCTTCGTCGCTTGAGCCGCATGTTGGCAAGCTCCCCGGAGGCATCTGCATGCTCCCCCTCCGCGGCAGCCGGCTGTCGCCGCCAGCTGCGCCGCTGGCGGACCTGACACCTCCGCTTTCTACGCCGCCTGCGTGTGCACCGGCCGCGCCAAGCCAGCATGGCCCGCCGCCGCCACCGCCGCAGCCACCGCCTCCGCCACCGCCAGCGCCGCCGCCACCGCCGCCGCACTCCTCAGCCGGTGAGCCGCCGGCGCTCCCCCTACCCCACCTCTCGCAAGCCCCCCAGGCTGAGGACGTGCCCCACACCCCTCTTGGCACCCAAGCCCCAGCCCTGGCCTCCCCCACCCCCACCGCCGCCACCACCCCCACCACCACGGCCCAGACCCCGACCGCTGTCTCCTCCTCACACGACCTGCCCCGGCATACGCGGGATGGTACAGAGCTGCCCGGTAGCGTGCCCCAGCCGTCAGCGGGTGATGACCATCCGCCCCTTGCAGTCGCAGCGACTGCGCCCGCAGCTGGCCCTACCCCGCTGGCGGACCTCCCACCGCCCTCAGACGTCACGGCTCCGTCCCCGACGCGCGACGTGCCCCACGCCCCTGACCAGGCGCCTGTGCAGCCACTCGCGCCCCCTCCCCCTCGATCGCAGCGGCGCCCGCAGCGCGTCGACCTGTAGGCCTTCCTCACCACGCGCATGGCGTTGCTGGACGTGAAGGTGATGCACCCGCTCGCTAGGTCGCATGTGCGCGGTGTGTCAGATACGGCTGACGCGACCGCTGAGAAGGGCGACGAGAATGGCAGAAGCGCGACGAATATGGCGCCATCACAGGTGCCACCCAGTTCATCCCGCTCGTTCATGAGACACACGGCAGGGTTGGACGGGACGCGTACCACTTCCTCCACACGACTGCGGAGGTGGCGGCGGGACAGGGCGTGGTCTCTAGGTGCACTTTCATGCTCAATGCCATGCGCGATCTGTCCACGACGCTGTGCCGCGGCCTGGCGCGCCAAGCGCGAGCGGCTGCGCCCCTCCGCGCTAGACTGGTTGGGCGGGCGCTGCTGCCGGACCTTCCTGTCCCCACTGACGGCCTGCCGGCGCTGATGTGCCATCGCCCATAGACTGGAACTGTGAACTTCCCCCCCCACCTGTTCCGGATCCCCCCCGCCGCCCATCGCGACCTGCCTGCTTCCCCTCCCCCGCCGCCCTCGCGGTCCCCCCCCCCCCCCCCCCCGCTCTTCCTCCTCCCTCTTCCCTCCTCCCGGTGCACCCCCGCCCTTCTCCTCAGCCCCTTCCCGGACACGGCTCATCCGTGGCGTTCGCGACGGTGGCTGTGGCTGCAGCCCCTGATACAGGTGGCTTGGGGCCGTGGCGGTGGCTGTGGCGCGCACCGGCGCTCGTCCGTTCTAGCATGTGCTCGTGCGGAGAGTGGCCTTGGGGCTTGTAATTGTTTGTCTGCCTGTTCACTGCTCTGTTGCCTTGGCGCTGCTGGGTCCTAAATCTATCACTTCGTAAACACGCTGCTAAAGCGACACCAAGCTGTCCATGCACACGCTATGCACAGGCACCAGGTGCTAGGGACCATGGCGCCCAGCCGGCGCCCAGACACATGTGTACATGGGTGAATGCAGCTGCGAAAGCACCTCGGAATCGGGTCGTGCTGCAATTGATTATTCGCGCCGCACAGGAATATGCTTTGTCCGCTCAGTGCATGCAAGTATTCTACAAACCTTGTCGCTGCGTAGCTGTTTGTACATTTATGCTTGTAAGGCCACAGCGCCGAGAAATTCTAATGCGCATGGTTCTTCGGCAACACATTCGACTTGAAAAGGGCCCTATGTGACATGCCTACAACCCACGGGTCATCGGCCATAAAGTGCCGCACGTCAGGTGTGGTACAGGTATGCGCGGTACGTAAACATACCGCACGATGTCCAGGGTAGCACGGCTCACGGGTGCGCAGTTTGTGCCAGGTGATCGCCTGGCCGGCTTGCATCTGCTGGGTAGCATATGAGTCTAGAATCTAGTTGTACGTTCGCTTGGTGCACTGGATCGGAGCCCCTCGATGTAACGGAACATACCGCACGAGAATTCGAAGGCCCTTTGTCCGAACTCAACCAGTTCGCGACCACATGGTTTGCAATCGGCGCTTGTACAAGCGCCGCACATGTAGCAGACAGCAAATGCTGTAAACAGCCTATGCAAGGAAGCGGCTGCAGCGACGTAAAAATGCAGACTGCGCAGCTTGTATGTACAGCGGGTCGGTATTTTCCGTTGTGCACCGTACCACGTTGCAGTTGGGAATGTTCCTCCGCCACATGCATGCGCAGCTGCAGTCGTCAGCATCCATGAGCTTCATTCAAGACTCCTGTAGAGATGCTGCAAGAGCGACAAATGACTGCATGTGCGCTTGTAATTCTGCAATGTTGAATTTATCGTGTCATCCATCACATACAACGTTTGCTTCCACGTATCGGCTGACCTGATCACGGGGTGCATTCGCGCACATGATCACAATAGCGGCGACGGTGCTTTCTGCTTGAATTAGTCCCGAAATCGCTAGTATAGCTCCCAATCAATTCTTGTGCCCACGCAGAGATGCTTGACCTTGGTCCGTCCGACTCTGTTCGTGCCGAGGCTACCCCACTCCTTCAAACTGTCGAGGACCAAGTAGTAGAGCGGCCAACATGTGTTGTACGAGAGAGAACACGTGCGATTGCTACCTGTCGCTTGTATTGCTTGAATTATCTACTCAGTTGGTCCGAACGTACAGCCTTTCCAGCCGATCATGCGTGCAGGACGTACAGGAGCGAGCTCAGGAACACTTGACGAGGCCTTTTCGCCAAAAGTCAAGTGCTACCTGCAGGACGGAGGGGAAACGGCAAGCGGCAAGCGTGTATGTGCAGCCGTCGGGCGCAGCTCTGAATCGACGTCAAGAAAACACAGCAATGATCTGGTCCTGCAATGTGCAGGTGACCAAGAAGCTCATCCTTGCTTGCAGCCTAGCATTTACATTCATGATGTTTGAGTGTGTTGGAGGATACTTTTCACATAGGTGTGATCTAGCTCGTCGGGCAGATCAGCCCTGTGCCGCCTGTCTTGCAACTGGCTGTATCACGAGTGCATCTTCCTCCTGCCCGAATTCCGTTCGTGCAGCGCATCTCACACCGCGCGAGTGCAGCGCTGTAAATTGGTCCAGCACACGTGCCACTGTGTTTGCATTTGTTGCAGTGCGTGTGGATTCGCTGCACTTCATGGGTCTTGACTTCCTGGTTCTGCATGCAGTGTCGCTATCCTGGCAGATGCTGCTCACATGTTCTCAGACGTGTTTTCATTCGTGGTATCAATTTACTGTATGCGGCTGATCAACACGAAGGCCACGTCAACCTACTCATTTGGCTATCACAGAGCAGAGACAATGGGAGCACTGATATCCGTCCTGATAGTTTGTGTCATCACGGGCGGCCTGGTGCTCGAGGCAATTCAGCGGCTTGTCAATCCCACTCCCATCGATGGCAAACTGATGTTCATCGTCGCCACCACTGGCATCGGCTTCAATGTTCTCCTCCTTCTTACCCTGGGACATGATCATCACCATCACATGGGGGGCTCCTGCAATCACGACCATGGGCACAGTCATGGGCATGGCCATGCTCAAAGCTCGCACCACAGTCATGATCACGGCTGCAATCATCAGGGCGACGATCATGGGCATGCTGTCCATGATGTGTCGGCGGCCGGTGGCTGCAACGGCTTGCATGGCCTTGACCATGCACATGATAACCAGATGGCAGACGGAGCATCTGGTGCCCGGTGCTCCTACCGCGGCCGATCAGACCACGGCCATGATCACGACCATGATCACGACCATGATCACGACCATGATCAGGACCATGGTCATTCGTGTGGGGCCTCCAAAGGCGCCCATGGAATGGAGTGTCTAGGTGTGGAAACATCGTCATCGTCATCAAGTGCAATGCTCAATGTCAAGATTCAGGCTCCTGAGATGTCAGATAGCCTGCAGCAGCTGAGGCTAGACTGTGCGTCTACGTCCCATGCCTGCGCCCATGGCCACCATCACTCTCACAGCCATGGAGCAGCCGGGGATCATCATGACCGTGACAATCAAAACCTGCGTGGAGCCATAGTACATGTGCTAGGAGACATCCTGCAGTCTGTGGGCGTTGCAGTTGCTGGAGCCATCCTCTGGTGCAATCCCTCTTGCTTTTGTGCATGTGTTCGTAGTCGCTGTACAACATTTATCCTCTGCCAGGAAAACTGCATTGTGATTGGACCGGCTGTATTGTGTGCAAAGCAAAGCACCCGCAAATGCTGAAACTGTTCTGTTCAGGATGAGATGAAACTGCCCGTGATGCAGGTACACTGATAGTGATCCAAAGTGGCTGTGGGTGGACCCGGTCTGCACTTTCATCTTTGCAATGAGTGTGGTCTGGGTGACCAAAACGCTGATCGTGGATATCACCCAAGACCTGATGGAAGGCTCTCCAAATGATGTAGACGTCGGCGACCTGACAGCCAAGATATTGTCAGTGCCAGGTGTGACTGGGATTCATGACCTTCATGTTTGGAGAATCGGGACAGGCAAGGTAATTTTGACAGCCCACATTGATGTGGCGGACAAGAGTGACCCATACTACGTCATCAAGTGTTCGGAGGACGTAATTGGTGCTGTTGGAATATCGCATTCTACGGTACAAATTTGTAGTGGCAAGGTACAGTCAAGTGCATGATACAACTTGCTTCAAAGCATGCCTCTTCCAAGTACTTTGCTGCACCTGCACTCTTGGGGGGCAGGCTGCCACCGCTGGTTTGGGCGGGTGAAGCACGTGTGAGCAAGGAGGTGACAGGTCACAGCTGCGTGAGCATCAACTTGTGTTAGTGTAGTCCATGGGTCGTTCTTCGACAAGTAGATCGTTTGTATTCCGGCGGGCCGACCGGTGTCTGCTCATGGAGCAGTGGTCCTGCCATGGAGGTCAATGAGCGTCGTCAAATTGTCAGGTAGTTGGGTTGCAATGATGCAATGTTGTCCATATGATTCTGTGCTGTATGACATGAATTCACATAATCGACTGCATGCTCCCCAGGGGAATTGGGTGTGTGTGTGTATGTGTGACAACCGATTGTGGCCTGTTACCCGATTGTGGCCTGGTATCAGCTGTAGAATGTTACAGACTCAGACTGTGCCTCAAAAGCAAATCCCCACCACTTATGCATGCGACAGAGTATGCGTTTTACCGCTGCCACAGTGACACATGCGGACCTGACACAGATTCGACACATCGCGATGTGACCATGGGTCGATGGCGCACCTACAGCCATCTACAGCGCATGGTGTGGCGGAAGCGTATGTAGCCCGACGCGCGACCGCTACAGCCTGCTGTCGGGTCGTTATATATATATATATATGTCACGATCAATCGTGAGAGCAAGAACGCGGCCATGCATGTCTGAGTTGCAGACTCGGCAAGCGAGATCATGGTCGGCAATTTCATGTCGAGCACAGTGGAAGAGCTGAACGCGCGATTTGCCTAGGTCTGCATTGGATTCGCGAATGAGCCTTTGGCGGGAGTATGTGATATTGATATGCACTCCAGGAGTTGCCACCGTTGGTTAAGCCGAGCTGTAAGAATGAATCGATCATCAGTGGGACCTAGTTTCCCCATCAGGCGTGCGTCAAAGCGCCTTACTTTTGCGCTTGCCGTTCCTGATGTTGTCACTATCTACACTGTCAAGGTGCATCCGCTGCGTCGCCGAATGCATACCGAGCGCATGTGACTGTCTTGTGGTATGTCTGGGCCACTTACCCCGCTGATCACACGTGCAGGCTGGTGATACGCTGTGGGGCATTGCCAGTGAACACAGCATTAATGTCAGTGACCTCCAGGTGCGCACCCCAATGCTCTGCAACATGTGACTGTTACGTAGCAGGCCTGCGTGCATCCTTACAGGCTGCAAGTAATGCAAACAGGCATGGCGTCAGCTGGCATTGCTTGCAGCAACTGAATGAGGACTTGTTTCCTCGCCGCCCTCGCTGCGGGGCCTCTGCCAGGAATTCCTTTCGTCCCGATGACACTATCTTCCCTGGAGACAAGCTGTATCTGCCAAGGTGCTCATCTTATTGCAATGCGGAATAGGCTCGTGAGCTGCTTCATCTTCCCTTGCTTGTCGTGTCTGCAGGCATGCTATAAACAGCAAGGAACAGCATATCGCAGAGGCTGAGGACAGCACCGGCATGGGCAACAACGCACTCCCCTCCGTCTGCGATATGCAGGCTGCAGCTATGGTGTCAGCTGGAGGCACGCTGACAAGCCGGACAGAGCAGATACGGCCGACACAGGGCAGCTCTGATCCTGTGCCAGGATCTGCACTGTCTGTGCTTGGCTTTGTAGGGCTTGTAGCGGCATGTCTCCATGCTGTGTGTTGCATGATCTTACACCACGCTGCTAGCCCAAAAAACAGTTCTGCTACTGCACCCTGTTTGCGTACAATCATAGGGGCCTTGGGCAGCCAGATCAAGTGTGGTCTGTGCTGTGTTGTTCACACTGGCTTCGACACGTGTTGTCCATGCAGGTAGGCTATGGGATTGTACGCAGAATATCGCCTGATCCCAAGTCACAAGGTGCAGCAACTGATACCCCTGCAATGAAATCGATGAATGAAGACATCATCGCATATTCAGCTGATGATGTCACGGGGCGACATATTAAGAGCGGATTTGCGGTTCCCAGCAACCTCCACAACACAACAGTGCCAGCATCTGCCCAAGAGCAGAGCTTGGTGCAACCGATTCTTCAGGGCGCAACGTCCGCTGCAGCCCCACGTGCAGCCTTGAGGGACGGCAAATCGCAGGTCAAGCTTACATCACTAGTCCAACCGGGTGCCTGTTGCTCTGGCGGCCCTGAGGCACAGTGGAGGGGCCCCAACTGGCATATGATCAGCTATCCCCAGCACTCACTGCATTGCTTTTCTGCAGATGGACGAACACAGTTCTGCTGTGACTGATGAAGAGTTGGCAGTCTTTAGGTCGCCCTCAAAATTTGAGTTTGTTCCTGCTGTGGCTGAGGACGGCAATGCCAAAGCTGCGGCCAATCGCTTGTTGCCGGTTCTTCTGCATGCTACCGAATCAGACATGTGGGATCAGCTGCCTTCGGACGCTAACTCTGGTGCTGGACCGGAAGGCGACTCTGATGGTGGTCCTGTCCCAGGTGGCGGCAGCAATGGTTACCCGGCTTTCAGCGAGCATGGCCATGGTAAATGTCGCCGCCTCCATGTCATTCGTAGGCACAATTGTGCAAGCCTTGCGAGCGCGCAAGGCTTGCACAGTTGTGGCAGTGGTGAAGTCTTAGTTGTTGCCATGTCTGAGTTCACATGCACAAGTCAACAGGCGCCCGCTGCTCACCTGAGGCCGCTGTGAATGGTTGTGATCCCCGTGCAAGATTACGGTGAAGAAGTCAGTGAAGGGTTTCGTGCTGCAGAGCCACACATAGAGCCATCTGCAGCAGAGGATGGCACTGTAGAGTCGCAAGCGACACCGTATGTCGCCATGGACGTCACCGGAAGCGTGCATGATGATGTGGCACCTGGTCTGGACACAGTATTGGAACAGAAACATGCAGGCACAGGCCAACAGAACAGCCCAATCAAGCATGCGCTGACAAAGCGCTTCGCAGGTGTGCATGATTGGAAACCCATGACAGCTTGCTTGTACATGTGTGCACGCAAGCTGAGCTTGAGCTCACACAGGCACAGGCGAAAGATCTGATGACGTGAATGACCAGTTTGGTGAACCAAACACTGAGTCTGGATATCTTGACAGTATGCACACAGGGGATGATGGAGGGACAGTCCCACGCGGAGAGTACACCAGCGATTTCCCACAGCTGTTGCATGGAGATGTCCAAGTGGACGAGGGCGGTATTGCGCGTGTGCACAGGGGCCGCCATGGAGAAGCAACTGGCATCGCATCAGATGGACGGCTCCTGAACAGCGACGAGTCCCCCCAATCCAACGTGCCGGACCACAGTATGGCTTCTCATGAACCAACCATGGCAGCACTCTGCAACGGGCAAGACCCATTGAGCATGCCTGAAGAATCACTGCTACCCACTAACAAGCCAACTACCACGCTGTCGCACCCAAGTGATTCAGGATCAGCAGCATCGCATAATACACAAGTTGAACCGGACATGGAGGCGGGGATTGGCATCATAGGAGGAGATGCAGACATGGGCGGGCAGCTCCGTGAACAAGATCGTGCGGGAATTGATCAGGAGGTGGACACTTCAGCAGGTGCAAAGGTCTCTTTAGACCAAACCATGGCTGATGCACAGTTGGGTGCAGCCGCTGGGCCTGCACCAGACCTGTCCACTTCAGCAGACGTGGCAGCTGGGAAAGCTTTGTCTCATCCACAGCCTGCTGAACTGGAGCCGACCTTGTGTGGTCATACAGCAGATCAAGTAGGGAACAAACTGAGTGGTGCGGCAGCTGCGACAAAACAAGATTCATCGAGGAAGGATTCTTCCAACTGCACAGCAGATCCAGGCCCAATGGGCGTGCTTGGAGATATTTTGTCGGCTTTGTACGCAGCCGCGACACAGAATGAGGAGCAGAGGCATGACAACAATGATGCCTTTGAAGGCAGGCAAAGGGGGGAAACTGAGTCTGGGCCAGCCTCACTACAAGCAGCAAGCCAGCAAAAGGATCAGGACCCTCTTGCTACGCTCACACAAATGGCCACAGTTGCAGCTGCTGCTGCAGGCATATTGACAGGAGGCATTGCGCAGAGCTTGCTTGACATGATGTCCCCGCCAGCTGCAGCAGTCAAGCTGAGGAAGGCATGCCCCATGAATACAACCGTACAGCTGGCCATGCACCGATGTTCTAATGGGAGGCACGAACTGCATAAACTCTAGTCATGAATATATAACAGGTGTCAGTTCTTGTAGAAACCACAGGGCAGGCCGCGAGACCCTCCTACTGGGCCAGCCCAGCTTGAGAAAAGGCTGAGGGACCTGTCGTACGCAACAAAACGGGGTTGTACTTTGACAGGCTCAGACCATGCAGAGTTGGAAGATGTAGCTGTGCAGCTGGAAGCGAATGCAAAATCTGATCAAGCTCAGGTATGCTGAAACCACACGTGATTCCAATGTCGTCATTGCACAGTGTGCCGGCTGCTGCACGTGCCATGAAGTCTGCTGCTCCGCAGCCCTTCATCTCAGGGTAGTTGCTGAGTTCCAGCACTGCTGCTTCTGTGCAGCGTGTGGATGGCATGTACACTCCAATGCTGACATGCGATTTCCTTCATCCGTGAATGGTTCTCTCCACTGCACAAGTTCAACCCTAGCCCTGAAGCGTTGGGTTGCCTGAATTTTCCACAGGCCATGCCACTTGGCTTGTGTCAAAATTTACACATTTATTCATATTTGGACAGCGTTTGCAAAAATCCCGAAATGGGTTCAACGAAAGCAGGCGCTGCCATGCAGGCGCTCATTCAAATCGATGGAGAGTGGAAGCTTGCGATGACGGACGATCCAGAAATCGTGGCAATCATGAATGCCATCCAAACTGTGCCACTTGTCAGTTTGGGGGATATCAGTCAAAACATTGACACACAGAATGGTGTGGTAAACAATTCTGTACAGTTGGCAGCGCCCATGCCTTTCAACTTGACGGCTACTGTGCAATGGCCGGTACAAAGGCAATGTAGGGTGTACCAGAAGTTTGCCAACGAATCCGAAACCATGCATCTGTCTACCCCGCATGTGCTGGAGGGCGTGCATGCAGCTGCGCTTGCATTAGGTGACGACATGGCTGCGCTGGCTCCTTTCAATAAATTGGTGCAGCAGCTACAGGGCACAGTTGCAACTGGCCTCAAACCTGTGCAGGCAGATAATTCAGTCAACTTCGGTGTGGCCCCGTGTGCACTGCAGACAGTCACAAAACCTCCTGAACATCATGTGCCGGTACCTTGTACAAACAAGGCCACACAATTTACGACGGATTAATGCGCAGGTCATGAACAAGGGTGGCTCAATTCGTACGTAAGTGAAACGTTGCGTATTGCCAGGGGCCCGAAAAACTTTATTATGGTTTTGGCCAGGAATGTCCGGTAGTTCCGAGGCGTACATGTTTCTGTGATGAGCTTGTCAATGTTTATAAGTCAATGTTTATAAGTGCCACATGCGAACGCATCACCATGCGGTATGCTGTGCATTCACGGGATGTGTGTGACCTCATCCAGGGCCGCAGCATCCAGAACCCACGTGCAAAAGGCGACGCACAGTGTACAATGCTGGACACGGTCACGAGCATATGCATTGACACATGCGACCGTTGGACATGTGAATGAGCGTGTTACACAACCTGATGCGTGACCTGGTAGGTGGTGATGGTGCTGGCAAGTGTATCTACACAAGGCCATGAGGAATCTACTCGTCATCGTCACCACCGTCACCACCACCCCCTCGCTGCCTGCAAAGACAAGCTCTTGGTGTACAGAAATTGCATGGCAGCAATGATATACAACTGCAGACTGAGCATGGTCATGAATTAGATCGCATAGATAAATCACCGGCGGTGCAGTGTCTGCAACAAGCTAAGTATCAGAACAGAGAGCTGAATCGCACATCTTTGCCCGCTTCACACGGCCAGGGCGGCCACCGCCGAATGGAGACCGGAGTGCGAAGTCAATGTGCTTCTGGCTGTCCACGCGAACGAGGAATGAAGGCACGTTGACAAGCTGCTTCCCAACTCTGCAAGCAAGGCGATTAACTATCTCGATCAACATGAGCATGCACTGAACCAGTACCAACCTCAACGCGGCAGCTGAAACGGCACCTGATATGCCTCTGGCGGATAAGAACACGCGCATGATGGATGGATTTGGCGTGTCCGAGCTTGAAGACCAGAGTTTGGAGCCGACGCTCAAGGAAGTCCGAAGGCTGAAGGGCCAGGACATAATCCAGACCCTTTTGCGCCTCATCGAGAAGTCCATAGCGGTACATGCGCTTCAACAGCGCATTGCCCTGGAAGATGCGGCGAGGATCGCGCTCCTCCAGCGTGAGCAGCGTACGCGCAGCATTCCGAATCTTTGACAGCTGCATTTGCACACGCCAGAGCTCACGCTTGTTGCGGAGGCCATACTCTCCCACCAGCTTCAGTTCTGCATCCAATCGCTCCTTCTCGTACGGACGGCGGGGCTTCTTGAATGTTTTACCATCTGCAGGACAGAAGAGGCTCACACTAGCCCAACACGCTTATGCTCTGCCACATATTACGGCAGAAGCCGGGTTTTCAGCTGCAGCTTGAAGCGCACAGTTGCGGTAGTACGAGACGTGAGGCATCGTGACCCGGCCTCTGCTGCACCTAGGATATGCGACCTGTACCGTACACAAATCACCAGAAAGGATCGACAAGAGGCAGGGCTCCCTTTTCGTGCTGACGTGCGCCCGTCCGCGCACTATGTCTTTCTTCGTGATGTTAGGCTGTCGCGCCCATTCGGGGGGCCAGAGGCGGCGGCGCTGCAATCGCGGGTTGCTCGGTGCGACACATACACACATGCGTCGTGCACAACCAAACCAGACTCTGCCCATCGAGCTCCTTTACGACACTGCAGCCACGTTGGCGTGTGGTGACCAATTAACGAATGCCTCAAGCACCTGCAAGCTGGCTGCCGCACCGCGCAGGCACAAGTTGCGGCGGTGAGAAAGTTGCGGTGGTCGCCTTGCCATGGTCAACGCAGGCGACTACGTCGACTCCAGCACGCCGTGGCATGCACCAGGTCGCTCGCAGCCAAGTCACACCAGCATGTGCAAGCTTAAGTAGCTCTACCTTCATGCGTCAATGGTTCCGATGGAGGCATGCGCTTCAACTGGTGCGCCTAGATGTGATCTGCTGGTAGGTGTCACCTCCAGGCACAAAGCTCAACCCTGATCTCGAGTTCCATCGCCGTCAATACTTCCAAAATTGCCCGAACGAGTACTAGTGCCCCGGACTGAACTTTCAAGTGTGTATCGGATGCAGTAGCACAGTACCAGGGTGTGCAAAGTGCTCGTTGGTGCGCAGCGCCCTAGAGCGGCTGTGCTTGATGGATTGCTGTCCACAGAGCAAGCGCCATTCGCCTCCACAAGTGCATACCATGTGGTGTGACAACCTTGTTCATGGTGGCTGTGTCTCAACCGTTGTCGAGGGTCGTCAAGGGATTGATTCGAGTAACATTTTCAAAGTTGGATAAGGCAATGCCAAGTCAGCCTGAACCAGCAAGCCCCTGCCACGAGGCAGCGAGCAGCAACTGAGCATGTGCAAGTTTGACACAACTGGCTGTTGCAACATGTGTGCATGGGGGCCGCTTATTCCAGCTGACTGTGACTTCAGTGATTGCTACAACAGTGACCCACGCGGTGCAGGACGTTGCTATACGTGCTGGGCGTCTACACCTGCGGCCACACACCTTTAAACTGACCACCGCGAGGCCGCTCGGCCAATCGCTGCTCCGAGCAGCTGCAGCACCTGCCCCAGCGCTGCCACCACATCCCCGGTCATGCAGCAATCGCATTACTGCCTCGACTAGTGTGCCATCATCAAAGGTGTCTCTTGTACACTTCAATGATGTGTACAACATTGAAGCCCGTGAACAGGATCCTGTTGGGGGGGCGGCCCGGTTTGTGAGCAGGTGCAGGCAACTGGCACAGGTGAGTCCTGTATGCTGTTCGCCTGGATGCTGGCATGTACATGTCATCGGTACATCAACGTGGTGCACTGGCCTCAGCAACATCTTGCATTGTCAATTGAATCTGCGTACTGCAGGATTATGGCGCATTGGTGCTGTTCTCTGGGGACTCGTTCAATCCGAGCTTGATGAGCACTGTCACCAAAGGGGCACAGATGCCACCTGTCTTGAATGCAGCAGGGGTCCAGGCCGCGGCAGTCGGCAATCATGACCTGGACTTTGGTCTCTCGCGTTTTGCACAGCTTTCTGCTGAGTGCACGTTCCCCTGGCTCATGGCAAATCTGCTGGATAAACGAACGTCAGATGTGTTTCCTGGGTGCAAACGGTGCGCTGCCGTTTTGCTTGGAGTGATTGCATTGTTCTGTAGCGCAGCGTGAGAATTCAAAGCCGTCCACTACATGACTGGTGCACCCGTCCCAATTGCGGTTGCAAGCATGGCTTCATCCACCGGCAACAACTTGGCCACATTGGCGGTGTACACCTGCGGTTTGAGATGGCAGAAAAGCAATTCCAAACAGGCTCTTTGCCCAGTTCTAGATATGCTGCAAGAGTATCAGCATTGAAGTATGGTGACGTTGAAATGCCGCCCTGTTCTGTCCATCGCCCTGCTTCGTCCATCTGCATCATCTCCAAACAGCTGGTGCTAAGCGTAGCTCTGGTGAGCTCCCTTCACCCAACCGCGAATCCTCTGCCAGGCCTTACAGCTACTCAGGTGCAGGTATCACATCATAGACCATCAGGGAGTCAGGATCGGCCTGATAGGTCTGGTTGAGTACGAGTGGCTGGCGACCATGCCACTGCTGGAGGTCGATGATGTTTTGTACTTGGACTTTGTTGAGGAGGGCCGTAGGCTGAGTCACATGCTCAGGGAAGAGTGTGGAGCAGACATGGTCATTGCCCTGACACACATGCGAGCCCCCAATGACCTGCAGCTCGGTGCACAAGTTCCTGGCATCGACCTGATCCTGGGGGGCCATGATCATCACTACAGCATCGAGCGGTGCCACCCGAAGGACACGCTGTTGTTCAAGTCGGGCACGGACTTCCGGGAATTGTCCCTCATCCACATGAGCCGAGATGACTCAAGATGGGTGGTGTGCCACGCTTGATCCCCTACCTGTGCCACTATCTGCACGTTCGGTGCTTGCATATCACAGGCTAGCCCTGCACAAACCTCCTACCTGCATGGCATGGTGACTGTGCGGATGCAGCAGGCGCCACCTGCTTCGTATGCTCCATACGACGTGGCATGCGGAAGAGTTGGTTTTGCTCTTGCCTCCGGCGCACATGAACACCTTGTGTACATATGTGTGCCTGTTGTGTGTGTGTGTGTGTGTGTGTGTGTGTGTGTGTGTGTGTGTGTGTGTGTGTGTGTGTGTGTGTGTGTGTGTGTGTGTATATACTCTTACATCGAGGGGCTCCGGTCCAGTGCACCGAGCGAATGTACAACTAGATTCTAGACTCACATGCTACCCAGCAGATGCGAGCCGGCCAGGAGATGACCTGGCACGAACTGCGCATCCGTGAGCGTCACTACCCTGGACAAGGTCTTTCTGATCACAAACCTGTTTCCTTTCACTGTCGCCGCACTGAGCTCCCGTAAGGAATTCTCAATCCAGCGAGCCTTTGCTCGCTTGTCGAATGGCCCAACCAACGACACTGCCAGCGTGTTGAGGTACTGCATGGCACCGCGACCCTAGTCTGCCATATGTCTCATGCACATCCGGCACCACCTTGTACGGTCCCTGCACACTCTCTTTGTACTTGTTGAGTTTGAACTTTTCGCGAACTTTCCCCTTTGCCCCCGATGATTTCCCCACCACAGCCACCCCAGATGGGTGGATGAAGCTGACATCTAGCACATACACATCTACGTCCGGACCATTCGCTAGGATGTCCCCCCTTACTGTCGTCCCTGTAGCGTCTGTCCAGGCTGCGCATCACAGGCTCAATTGATGTGGACACTCCTGCCGCTCTTACTCGACGGCGCCAAGCCATAATGGCAATGTTGTGGCGCAACATTGTGTGTATATGTATATATATGCAGCTTAACGCTGCTCCTGCAGAACGTGCGGAGCTATTACCGTTTTGTGTGCCATGCCTTGCCGGAACTCGTGACAGGGCAAACTCTTGAAGATGAAACCTTGGTTTTCATCATCAAGATCAAGCTACATGACAGCATGTAGCTGAATATCTTGAGCATTGGCGTGCGGATGTGGGCCTGCTTTGTGGGTGCTCCAGCTTTCAGCAGCCATAGCCACAAGCATGGAGTGCTGGAGTGCGGCTTGTCGCCCTGGACTGCCGGCACTGCCAACCGAAACCGCCGTACGATGCTATTGAGACGCACATGACATCGAGCAGGTCCTGCCTGCCACATCTACCCAGCAAGGCTGCCTCCGCCAGGCCGCGGCAGTGCCAAGTGCGTGAGGGATGCTGCCGCCATCCAGGTTGATTATGAGCGCATTGTGGTGGACTCACATGTGCCTGAGGACCCCTCCATCGCGCAGCTGGTGGCTGAGCACTCTCAGGAGCTGGACAAGCAGCTGGACGCGCCCGCCGGGCCGACTGCGGTGCCGCTGGACGGCCGCTTTGTGATGGTGCGCACGCGGGAGGTCAACCTGGGTAACCTCGTTGCGGACATCGCGCTCACGGCCCTAAATGTGGACCCGCGCCTCCCGGTTGACTGCACCCTCATCAACAGCGGCACGCTTCGTAGCGACACTGTGCATGCGGCCGGTCAGCTCAGCAAGAAGGTGACCCCCCACCCGCACCGGGTGACCACTGTCTTCATTGCTGTGCTGCTGCCCAGTGTCACAGTGTCACACGCGAAGATGATCAAGCGGTCGAGTCGAGCTGGGCACAGTCCAGACCAGGCGACCATGATCGCTCCAGTGTGCCTTGATTTCGCTCCCTGTTGAGCCATCAGTGTGGCGAGGCACCCATTAGCACATGTGCTGGCGTAGCCATGCATGCCTGTGAGTGTATGAACGTCTGCAGGTTCATACACAATCACAGCCACTCACATGTTGTCTCCAAGCCCCCTGTGGTTGGAGGTCTTGTGCTGGTGCATGTTAGTATTGCACCGCCCCCTGCATGAAAGCGTATTTCTTTTCAGATGAGGCAGATCTGAGGCTCACGTGGAGTGTGGCAGCGGTGTAGAATTATGACACATTGAGTTGCCCAGCTCATGCATGCAGCAAAAGCGGGCACGTGGCTAAGCTGCAACCGCAGCGTGCACTTTGCTCTTCTGACTGTCTGTACACTGCAGGACCTGGTGAACATCCTCCCAATGATGGATGAGATGATGGTCATCCAAGCGTCTGGGTCAGTCCTGCTGCGTGCACTCGAGGTTGGAGTCTCTGCCTACCCAAGGCTGGAAGGCCGCTTCCTGCAGGTGTGGAGCACCACGCTACCCGCATGTGCCCTATCATTGCATGGTCGTCCCTCTTGGCGGCTGGGGCCTGCAGTGAAACGGATGAAGCATGTGCATGCATGCTCTCTTTGGTTTCTTCATATGTGTGGTTGCTCCGCGGATGTAAAGCGCACATGAGGATTGCTGCTTTTGTCATGCTCAGTTCATAATCGCCATGCAGGTTGGCAACATTGCATTTTCATTTGATGCGGCGCTTCCTCCCGGGCGGCGCATCATGAGGGAGAGTGTGCTTGTGGGTGGCGCCGCTCTCAATCTGTCTCGCTTGTACGCAGTTGGTGTCAAAAAGTACCTGGTTCAAGGCAAGGATGGCTTTGACTGCCTGAGTGATGTGCGCTGCTCTGTCTGCTGCCACGCATTACTGTATTTACTGCTGTTGTTGTGGCTCGCCATGTGCCATGTCTGGTGGCGTCTCACTGCAGCTGTGTTGTGTGTGTCTTGATTTGTTGTACCGGCGTGTCGGCAGAGGCATCAGAGCTCGTTGTGTGTTTGCATATATTTTGTGAAGCTTTGACTCGAGTTTGCTCACTGCAGGCTAGCCTACAGGGCTGCATGTCGCAGAGCTGTCCTGTGCAACCCTCAGTTCACATGCATACTGCGCTTTGGCTTCAGTCCTAGTCCATCAAAGCTTGTCTTTTGTTTACGGACCCATGCCTATCTAAGCGAGTCAATGGTAATGAGTGGTCTGCGTGCAGTGTCCAGTCCTTCGCTGTGACGAAGAGTGCCAACAGCTTGCTCTGATGGTGAGCGAGCACTTTGAGAGGCTGCAGGACATCAATAAGAAGCTTCGCGCTGGCAAAGACGTTTCAAACGGTGCTGATCCAGCAATCCGGCGTTTGCTGAGGCTAGCTAGTAAGGCTGCTGGCAATGAAAGCAGTTCAATAATTCGGTTTTTCCCTGAACGAGGAATGTATGCAGCAGATCCTGCAGTTGAACGGCGGATCACAAAGGTATAATGCGAATTGGTGTGACTTGTGCGCTGCAATACGCGCGATGATGTGAATCAGTTTGCTTGCGATTTATATCAACGGCGGTCATCGTTGTCCATGGTGATGAATATGCCACACGCCTCTGGACCTGATGGTGATCCAGGAGTTCCTACATGTAACATGCACCCAAGTCACTGGTTGAAGAATATTTGATCAATTAAATTTGAGTCTGACCAGGGCAGCACAGCGCGTAGATCTCCTACAGCGTGCTCTAAAGAATAAGTAAGGGCTGCTTCGGTGCAAGACTAGCAAGTGGGGTGCACAGGGATGCATCCCAAGGACTAGGGATGCGCCGGCAGCCAATCATAACCCCACTGCTCCTTTAGAGATTTATAAGTGAGCGAATCATTGTGCTCGCAGCGGGCCTGGTCGACTGAGCAAATCGTGCCATGGCGATGGTGCAATTTCGCGAGGATGAGACTCCTGACAACGGAACCTAACAACAAATCCCAGAGCAATGTGGCACTCCGCGCATCCCGCCTTTTCTCTCCCGTGCGTCTGCGTAATTTTTGCCGCGCTGTCTTTCATTCTTAGTTTCGTGTTGTCCAGCCAGTCCCGCGTTCCTATACACAATCAGTATGACTTGCGCCTGCACTCACCAGGCAACATTAGCAGCATCTGTGCTGGTACGAAAGCACTTCGCGTGAATACTTTCTGTATGCTCCTGTTGGCCTGAGCTCTGTTGGAGAGCTGCGCGTCGACGGGACAATCGATCGGAACACAGACCGGTTGCTTCGTAACGGTGATCACGACATGTACTTCACCAGCACGCGTCTTGAGCTGTTTTGAAATCGGTTGCTTCTGTACAGCATCGTACATGCAGGCGCGTGGCAGGCATGCTAGCTGTGTTAACAGCTTCTGGCGGTCTCGGTCCGGGCGACTTGCACAACGCACTGCAGCTTATTCAGGAGCAACAGAGTCGACCAACGTCAGATCATCTACATATAATGTTCAATATGATGTATACAAAGGCCGCTCAGCAATCCAGTTCAAGCCCATAATGCCCACATTTGGCAGAGCACAGGATGGAAACACTGAATTGAAACGGCGTGGGTGCATGCTCTTGGAGCTCGCCAACTCAGATGGCAAACGGTCGTACGCGTGGGGCGAGAAGATAACTTTTGCCATGTCTGTGACAGAAATGTCGCAAACCTTCTTATCGAATGTCGTTCTGTCTGGTCAAGGTGTAGATCTGTTTCACGATCCGGGGATGGGATCTGCACAGCAGGGACAGGTGAATTCCCCTCCCTAACACATCTTTGGCCTGCTGCTAGTCAGGATTACCTGCAAGCTCGTTCATGCATGCAGATCAAGAAGTCCATGAAAGTGCAAATGCTACCAGATAACCTTAACGTCAACATAGCTGTGACAGAGACTCAGACATCTGGCAGCCGCACCGTGAGTGTCCCAGTCTCCTCTGCCGAGTTTCTAGTTGTTGCTGAAATGTGTAGATATTTGATTCCAAGATTCATTGGCCTCAATGAGCTTTCTGGGCAACATAGCCTGGATTCACTTTGAGGCGTTTACCTATGGTGAATGCTGTGCATATAATGTCTCATGTGATGGGCCCCGGTCTCAGCATTGTTTGCGCTTGTGGCTTGTGATGCAGTGAATTTTCACATCGGATCGACCTCGTCAACCAACTGCATCTACTGTTGTGTGAAAGGTGATGCCACTTCATTGTGCTACACGTGGCAGCGCATGGTGTCGTCCACTGAAACACAGTGCTGCCTACTGCAGCGCGATTCCAATTCCCTACACCCACATTAGCAAGCACACTCTGCCGTCTTATCGCCCATTAAGTATCACATGGGTGTGAACAGATCACATTGCTCTCCGATGGCATCAGAGCTTGTACAGCTACACAGAATTCATGTATTGATTACCACAGATAGCTCAGACACTGCAGACTCCTGGCATGCTCCACTATTCAATTGCATGGTCGCCTCAACCAAACATGCACACACTGCCCAGCCAATGTTGTGACAGTGGCCCGTTTTGATACACTGGTCTGTCCTACCTAACCCAGACTTGCCGCGCTGTGGCAAAGCCAGGGCTATGGCGGCTGGCCAAACATCTGTCCCCAGTCCTGCAGCCGTTTCTGCTTGATCCGCTGGACATCGGCGAAGTACTCGATCCTAGCTTGGCGTAGGGCCTCCGCTCTCACCTTCTCTGGTGGCACGATGTCCGATGCTGATACCCGTGGTGGGCTCCCAAACCTGTGCCGTCTCCCTGTGGGGCGGTGCCTGCATGCTCCCGCATGATCCAGCGCAGCCTGCTGCTGCATTTGATGTGCTTGGTTTGTGCGCATTTCGTCCTGGCTGGTTAAATGGCCCACAGCACCAGTCCCATGACAGAAATGTTCGGAGTGAGCCACTTCATGCTCCTGTCCAGCATGATACTGCACCGGCACCTCTCCATCGCCTTGATCTTGCGGTGCTCCATGACTGAGGGTAGCCCCATTGCCAGTAGTGCCATGGAAGTTGATATTGACCGGACAAACCGGTGGCGATACCGAACGCGGAAGTGGAGGGGATGATAGCATACGTGTGTTTGCGATGTGAGAGTCAAATGCAGACAGCAAGTACCGCATATGCTGCGATGGACTTGATGGCCTGCAAGGCGAAGTGTTAGATCATATAAGGATTTCGCATGGCTGTCAAGTGAACCACCTCGCAGAATCTCTCACATAGGAGCAGCATTAAGACCGATGGGTCTTCAAAGCCACAGTGAGCCACACACCCCTGGTTGTCCTCTGGAGTCACACTGGCGCCCCAATTGCGTGTTTCCATGCTACTTGCAGCCTGGTCATGGTGCCGGAGGCCCAAAGGGTTGGCTGTGGCAGGGCGGGCTCTTCGATGGTGGCTGCGGCGGCCCCACCGGTGCCGCTGCTCTGCCTCCAGGGAAGCACGCACATCCACCGTATCCAGTGCTCTCCTGTTGGCATGCGCGGCATGCCGCCTGAAGCTTTGTCCTGACTCGTCTGCTGATGATGTCCCTCCATGTGTTGAATCAGCGCTGGCATTGCGACTGCGTTGTGCATATTTTGATCCCAGACGCCTGCTCCGCACTAAGCACTCCGACGTGGCATAGGCCTGCCTGAGGGCCCCTTGCAGCAGCAGCACGTCGGCAGGCGGTGCATGTGGGGGCCGAGCGGCTGCTGCACTTGCACGACTCTCGTGGTCTGTTGGCGCCCCACCAATCTGTGGGCCCTGCTGGCCACCTGCATGATCAACACATGGCTTTTGGTGACCATGTCGGCGCGTGGCACCATTCACAGCCCGACAAGGGTTGGTCCAGGATCCTTCCAATTGTAGCATTCAATGGCTAGTCATGGCTGTCACCAGTGCTCCGTGCATGCACTGGCGCAGGCAGAAGTAGCGCCAACAAATGGCAACCATTTTGACAGGGCGTTGCACCATACCACCAAGGAGCCGCGCTGTCCAGGGGTCCTTGGCCGACCGGAGCCGCTGTGCAGGACGAGCGGTTCCCGGAGTTCGCTGTGGCTGGGCACTGTGCGCTGCAGCTGCAACCTCCTCTGCCGGACGCCGAGGACTCCGAGCCGTTTGCCTCCGCACCAACTTCAGCTGCTGCTCCAGCTGCACGACCTGTTCTTCAGCGTGATCTGCACGTTTGACTGCATGCCGGAGAGCACGGCTGTTCTGCGGATCATCGGCCTTACACTTGGACTCGGCCTGCAGCTCTTGGATTTTTGCATCCTTAGCCTGCAGCGAAGGGACCGACATGTGAGCAGTCAGAGGTGCGCCACAGTCATGAGGTGCCAGCATTATTCATGGATCTGTGTGCCCTCCATATCAAGATTTATAGTGCTGACAGTTGCAGCCTGGAGCTGATGAGCAAGCAATGCACACTGCGATGGCTTGCTCCAGTAGCTTATTTCGCCACTTCTCGTACATCAAGGACGAGTTGGCTTGTTGCAGCAGCGCGGACAGCTCGCCTATATCAGCTGTCAACATGTTGGCTTCTAGGCGGGCATCTGCTTCGCGGCGTGAAGCTTGCATCAAGCGCCCCCGCAAACAGGATTTGCTGAGCTGGCTGTCCATAGTAGCTGCAGAGCGACCAGCATCCTTTCGAACCGCCTTTCAGAGTGCTGCAGTATAGCTTCCGACTCACACAGCGGCTGCACAGGGGGGCGTCACAGCGACACATACATGGAGAAGTAGGGCCCCCATCTATGCCAAGATACATGGTTTTCTCCAAATAGTCTGCAGACTTGCTCCAGTCGGCTCCGATTGCAGGTGACTGTATTGTGGAGCGGGACGCGGGTGTGTTGGCCTCGAATGCGCCACCTTCTAGACTGCCACGTTCCGTGCCGTGCCCTGTGTCGGGGCTCTCAAGGACGGCTTCTGGTTGAAAGGCATCCATGAGCACCGCCTTTCCAAGTCCGACTGCGCTCATGTCTTTATGGGCGAGGCGTTTGCTCGAAGGCCGAGGGAACGTTTACGCTACGTACGGTGGGACTGTGCTACTGATCGTCCGGCCGGCTATGCCAGTTGGCTGCTGGCAGCAGCATTACATGCTGATTGAGCACAGGGCAGATCAGTTTAGAGACGTGCTTTGCGGAGGATACCTTGCCGAAGACAGTGCGAGTGTGCTCGCACGGAAACGTGAACTGACCACCCCTGCGGAGCCTTGCCAATTCTACATATACTACAAAGCCCTTGTTGCACTTGAAGTTCCGTTACTTTTGCCATGTACCTGTCGGCGTGTAGATCGGGCAACTACAGTTTGGCTCTCGAGAGCTCACGAGCTGTCGGGCTGCTAGCATGCATGAGTACATGGTAGTCGTTCGCGGCCGGGTCTGGATCGTATTACAGCATGTAATGCATGGGTTTCCTGAGGTCACGAACACGCCATGCCACACACACATGCATGCACTCCATCTGACCTGCGTGCACAGCTAGTACAGACACACACTGCCTGCACGCTGGTCTGTCGCATTTACATCCTGCACTCGAGCAGATGGCCACCATCTGACCTCTCACGGGTATGCACTGGCATTTCCGGTGATTTTCCCACCCGCCAACTACCTGGGGCCAGGTAGTGTGCTTCCACCCGTGGGGGGTTAGGGCCCCTGTAGCTGGGGCTCACGACTGAGCAGGTCCCGAGCCTCGCGTTGCACTGCTCCTCGATCACGAGAGCATACACAGCCGGGAGCCCCAAGCTGCCACGCACACGTGCAGAACTTTCTAGAAGGTTAGTCCCGAACAGCGCGGCTGCGGGGCGTTGCGGTGTAGCGGTTTCCCCCGAGGAGCCTCTGGTTCCACACCTGGATTTCCAGGTGAGTCGACATAGCGAGGTCAGCATGCAGGTACCACTGACGGCGTGAGTGCAGGTAGGAAATGTCCTTTCCTTTTGCATTCGGGCACCAAAACGTTTTTTATTCTCACAGGCAGATGACGCCAGCGCAGCTGAGCTGGGTTCAAGCAGACCGAGGAACAGGAATAACAGAAGGGTTGTCTCACAGCTTTCTAGCTGTGTAATGTTGGTGCTGATGGAGGTGGATGATGTGTGTGGTGCAAGTGAGGTCCCTGTTAGCATGGGCTTGCACTGGTGTATGTGGGGAGAGGTGAGATGACACCTCTCCGGCCCGAGAGGGTCGTTTCAGACACTTTTGCAACTGCTGACGCAGCGTGACGGCAGCCAAGCTGCGCTGCGTTGAGCAGGCTGCTCTGCTTCTGTCCTGCCTACTGGTCACTCTGTTGTTGACCACAGAGTGCACGTGACTTGGTCCGCACTGCAACCGCGGCCAGGAATACGCGAAGGCTTCATCGCACCACGCTGCATGTTCGCGCGTTGCTGACGCGAAAAGTTCCTACAATTGAATCTACGCGCAAGTCACGCCCGCCTGTTATCACCAGTACCATCCGTGTACTCGATCACATCAACACAGATATATGTGAGTCCTGGATATCCAGGCGTAATGGCACCGCGATCCATGCGGAGTGGCGGGAGTGGCTTGTCTGAATCGGAGCGCCCAATTGCGATTAAACACGACTGGCGTGCAGCGTCGGACTATGAGATACGTTACAGATGTATGCTCCACAAGGTGGTAGAACACAGAGGCAGTGCAGCGTCGAACTTGATCGAGAACTCACAGCCGCGTCGTCACGTAGCTCTCAACTTTGTGTACTATCAATGAGGTAGAAGATACACTGGATGCTGCTGGTTACAGAACTAACACAGGCTACCGTGACTAGTTTCGGCCAGTGCCAATGGCCTCATCAGACGGATGGTGTGCAGTCCAGCAGTCAACGGCGATCACGAGCGTAGGGCTCCTAATGTAGTCCTCGAGGTTGTAGCTGTCTCAACCTGTTTTTTTCCATCACTAGATTGAGAAACAACATGAGTCCGGACGACGGGATCGGCGTGTCCACATGGCCCACAGGCGTGAGCAATGCGCGCAACATGCAGGCAAGGCATGCATGCACAGCAGCATCTCATCCTACGAAACACGCAGCCGCAGCTACACGAATAACGGCCAGGCCCAGAGGTCACTTGGCAAGCGCACAGAGAGTCTCAGTCATGAAAACAGCAGTGCCTAACCCACCGCAGTGCCTAACCCACCGCGCAGACGTGAGCGGCGGGCGCTGGAGAATCTGGAGCCAGCATACGGCGGCCTCAGCGGGGCACAAATAAAACAAGCCTTGGGCACAAACGCGCTAGCAGGACCCAACATGTACAGATAGCAACAGGCAGAGAAGTTGCACCCAAACCCAATCCCCGGCCATCACGTGGCAGCTGCGAGCAAGCGCAGAAAGGCATCCCTGGCCCGATGGAACCCGTCCTCAAACAAACATGGTTGGAAGGAGAGAAGAGCGTGGCGCGCGGCAGGCGCGCTGTACCCGAGGTACGCGGCTTCGAGCCACACAGCCAAGAATCCCACAGCACGGAGGAGGCCGTTCAGTGTAGCGGAGGTGTTGTCGCGGAGGCGGGCACAGGCGCCCATGATCCAGGCGCGGAAGTAGAGGCGGCCGACCCGCGACGTTAGCGGTAAAAAAAGTCACTCGAGGCGGCTCTGTGCTTGTGCTCTCCGGCCGCGGAACTATGAATGGCATATCATGCATGCAGACGCCTGTACAAACACACCCAAAAACCCCCAAAGAAGAATAAACGTACATCACACCACACCCGGACGGGCATCGGCCACGGCATCCTTGCGAGTAGGGGCGGGAGATGTACATGTGATTCAGCACACTCTTGTAGAGCTCTTCAATCCCCTTGGCCAGATCTGTAAGGTGTTCCCGCCACAGGATTCGCAAGTGGCCTCAAGCTTGATCAAGGTTGCACACAAGATGGGCCACAATGGCACCTTCCTAGTACAATGCAGCCACATGCAAATCAAAGGTGATTCAGATCTCACACTCATTAGGCAGGATTACATCAGCATATCTATATCCACGAGGGATCATGAGGATATGACACATGTGCCTTGCAAGGCAGCTACACTGCATGGCTGCCAGACCCAAATGCTTACTCGCTCACAAGTGCATGGAATCCATAATACTCAGCAATGTCAGCAATTTGCTGGACAATGGCATTTGTATAGCAAGTTGACTAGATGGTGATGACGTACGCAGGTGTGGCAGATGTACAGACCCACAGCTGTGGAGACCACCTGCTGAAGTGCCACAATGCACAGCAAACGCCAGTCCGGCTGTGGCTGTGACTGGCAGCACCTGCACGGTACAGATGCCATGTCAGATGGTGTCCCAACAGTGACTTGCGAGCTGTGAGCTGTGAAGGGAACAGACAGGCCCAGTCCACATGCCCTGAATCCAGCAGAGACGTGCAAAGCTGGCACCCGTGCTTCAGGAGCGTCCTGTGCTGGCTAGCAAATGTAAAGCCATCCCTGTGCAAATGGAAACGGAGCTCTGCCACTTGATACGGCCACCCTGTCCCACATAATCAGCGTGAGATGTATTGCAAGCAGGTCTACTGCAAGTTGAGTAGCCGATCAGTAAGCAAGCTGACACTGTTACATTACAGAGTTATGCTCCACAAGGTGGTAGAACACAGAGGAGCTGACACTTGCTGAGCACAGTGCCTCACTGCAAAACAGTCGATGCCATGTGATAAAGTCCTGAATGACTGCTGCGGAAAGGTGCAAGTGTGGGACTACAGTGAGGAATGTGAATAGAAACTGAATTCCTGCATCGTCACGTGTCAACATTTAACGGCATTTGGATAGAAAAACTTGGCCACCAGGCCCTACTCTTAACATGTCATGGCCTATGTGGCCCTTTTCCGCATCTAGATTCGCATCAAACATGCGCTAGCTGCTTCTACTGCATTCACTCAAAAGGCCAAACTCAAGGGCCAACCAGCTGGGCACACTTATGCAGCATCCAAGCGCTCGTGAACGAGCACGTTTGCACTGTTCCCAAAGCGCAGGCTGCTGGAAAGACCGTTTCTTACAAGCTCCTTCTTCGCGGCCTCAGGATTCTGCAACAGGTCAACGGCTGAGGAGTGTAAGGAGCTGCTTGTTAGGGAGGTTCCTGCCGGGCTCATGTTGAACCGCAGCGTCCGCTTCACTCTCAGCGGAGACGTCATGAAAGGCACTGCCAGCATCAGAGCTACCTGCAAGCGCACATGCAGCACAGTGTCATATACACCAAAGCATCACATCACTGGCACATCACAATGGCATCATGGCGTGCCCAGGATCTTGACGAGTGACTCACTGATGAAGCATCGCTGATGTACCTAGCAGGGTAGAAGCACAGAGCTCTAGACAGGTTTCAGCCGAGGAAGCGCACAGTTGCTGTGCCAGGATTAGCCTCGGATGTTTTTGACACATCTTGGCATAATGGGTGCTGAAAGGTGGACGGATTCCACAACATCTCGCCCCACCATGACTTTGCCGAGGACTCGCGTATCCTGGGCTTCTCATGCAACGAGTCCCCCTCGCCGCCGACTCCCAGCCGCATCTGCACACACCAGCATTGATCCAGCGGATGTCCCCCACTTAGGTCCATGTCATCCCTATCTGAAGCAAAGGCAGCCCTCTTCCTTAGTCAATGGCAAGCTGTTCCCTGTGACGGAGAAAGTAGAGCGCAAGGACGCACCATCACAGACTAACATTAGCAATAGAAACATCAACGGGCACCTACGGATTCAGCAGATGCCACCCTGAGCAGATGATAGCGGTCAAGTTAATCAGCACAGCAACGCTCCCATCCTGTGCATTGTGATGGACAAAGCCAGTGCAAAACATGCCATGTGCGCTGCATGATCTGCCAGGCTGTCTCACTGTGAGCGTTGCTTCGCATCGCACCTCGATCGCATCTGTGAAAGGCAGCTTCCGCAGGCTAGTGGGATCCTGATTCACAATATAGAATGTCAGGTAGTAGCTCCTGCCGTCCACAAACTGAAACACCGGCTCCATGTCCATTGACGAGATAGGCGTGAGCCTGCCGGAGAAGCTCGCCTTGTCCTGGGCGCCGCCATAGGTCACCAGTGGACACAGCTGCCGGTGCGTCACCTGGCCGGGCATCAGCTGCCACACCTGGAAGATGACGCGGACCTCCTGCCCGCACAGCAGGCGGTGTGCAGCGTGCAGACTGTCGCGCAGCACGGTCTCACGCTGAGACATATCCAGCGGCACTTCCGCTGCTAGCGCGGCTCGATTCGTTTCGATGAATTTGCTAACCGCAGCCTGCATGCATGACCTGCTCTGTCCGACAGTGGGGTCCTTGGCGGCATGCAGGTCTGTGCAGCTGCGCAGGGTGGGGTCCATACGTGCAGTTCTACACAGAAAGCACCCATACATGTGTCAGGGCCGCAGCCACAGCCGATCATCGGGGGGCAAGCTCCACAAGTACTGCTGAACAGATCTGTGCAAGTGACACTGTGACATGTATGCATACTTCTGACGAGTGGAACCCGATGATCGCGTCCATGACGCAGTTCCCAGCCAGCTCGCCGATTTCCAGCAGCGTCGGCCGCGAGGACGCATCGCGGCTCAGCATGCGGCCGATCACGGGCGCGAGCTCCCCGCACGACTCCAGCATGTGTGGGTTGGCCTCATGCGGCAGTGGGGTGAAACCCAGCAGCGCCTGCACGATGTCCAGCAGTGCAAAGTGCGACGGCCAGTACGGGTTGGCCGCCGTCGCCTCAAACAGGACCATTCCCAGCGACCACACGTCTGCCGACGCCGCCGCTTTCGGCGGTTCGCTGTCACCATCGTCGGCCACGCTATTCCATGCCGAGTTGCCGTCCTGTGCTGTGCAGGCGTCCCGAAGGATGTGCGGCAGTCCGAGCGCCGCGGCGACGACCTCGGGTGAGGCGAAGAGGAGCTCAAAGGTGCCCCACGGCCCGAAGTTCTCCTCTGCAGCATGCACAGCACACAGCATAGGTCGGACGCATAATTAACCACAGCACGAATGGCCAACACAGCGCTTGCGGATACAGCGCAGGTGCAGGAGATCCCTGGCCGGTCAGATAGCCATTGCAACGCGTCGCCTTCTACGCAACAGTCTGAAAGTCGAGCCCAAGCTGGCCATGCATGCTTGAAATTGCGGCTGAAAGCAGGCATTGCAGTCGTAGTACCGTTGCTGGCTACACCAACTGCGGTGCGGCTGACAGGCACGTGTACAGTCCAGGGCGCACCTCCAATGCTGCGGGCACACGCAAGATCGACGAACGTAAACGTCTTCGGGTGCGCCAGCGGGTCCACCAGGATGTGATGCGGGCTGATATTGCCGTGAATATGGTGCGCCTGTGTGTGCAGCAGGTCTAGCAATGTGAGCAGGCGCGTCAGGAGGTGCACCTGCAGACACCACTTGGGAGTCATCTCCACACATGGACTTGTCACCTGCCTAGTCTCTGCTATTCCTGCTTTGGGCATGCAGGCCGGATCCAGATGAGCCATTCCTGATGTGCTTTGTCGGTAACAGTGATTTGTGGTCTGGCAGGGCTGACTCGGAGTTCTTATAGCGTCGGAAAGGTTGCGCTGAACTCAAAGCGAGGATCAATGCAGGCATCTCTTCCATGCATGGTGCTCAACAAGGGCAGGTCAGCAATCTGACATTCCTCTCCCTTCCATAGGTCTGCCCCACTGCAGACAGCATCAACAGGGAATCTTGGAAGGTATAGGGTGGCTTCGAGCGGGCAGCTTGCATCGCGACATGGCGACCGCATAACAACGGGTGCTGGGCGGACCTGTGCAGAGCGGCTGGAGAAGGCAGAGGGGTCGTTGTGGAGGTAGGTGTCGAGTGCCTGCAGCTCAGGTGAGATGCTGACTGCCGACTGCACAACGAGGCGATGGTGCTTGAGGTCCATGTGACGAACGGGGGGCAGTGCAGCGGCGGCAGCGGTGCGGCGGATGTCGTGCTCACGCCGCATCACGGCGACATCGCCAAAGTACTTGGCGACAAACGTGTGGCCGTTGAGTGAGGAGGTGATGCGCACGCGGCAGCTGTTGCTACCGCGATGCACCTTGGCATCCGACAGCATGCTGCATGCATGCCGGCGTCAGCAACGGGCGGTGCGGGGACGAACGGCATGGCGGGGTGGCCTGCTGGGATTCGTGCATGCTCATGCAGCAATAAGAGCTAGATGCGCTGGCACGGGTAGAATGGGGTGCCCCCCAGGGCGACGTCGGCATGGTGTGGGAATCGCGTTGTCACGGCTGCTCATGGTCAAGTCATCGTCTGCATGCCCGTTACCGTGCTCCAGTGTCAGTGCATTCGACAGCGTCTGCCATAGAACAGAGGGCATAGCCGGCCTGTGTGAAGTCAGGTAGGAGACCTCCATGCTGCACGAGGCTAGCCAAGCATGCATCATATCTAGCGCACAATAGCAAACACAGGCATCTGCGGGCCTGCATAGGAGCAAATGCATGTTGCATGTTGAGACATGCAGTCGCATGGGGCCGCCAGCACATCACGATTGCACAGCATGCGTTCGGAGCACCCGGGCGGGTGGAGGCGCACTGGAACTGCTTCATGACGAACTGGTCCATGCCCAGTCGCTTCACGTTTTCCAGTGCCTTTTGAACCTCCGCCACACGCTCCGCTGACGTCGCCGACAGGGGCTCTGCCGTCTCCACCCTCTGCCGCAGCCGCATGTCCAACGCTGCAATAGTCACCCCAGCCACTGTGGACCCCTTGCGTATGCCCCCTAGCGCATCCGGCCGTGCCGCCCCCACCGAGAACGTCGGCACATGCTGCGCCATCTCCATCTCGTCTCCCCCGGACCACGTCCGCTCCTCCGGAATCGTGAACCGGTCACGATCCCGATCGTTCTGTGATCGCCCGAACGAGCGGGATGGAGGCGCAAGCGCCCGCTGAGCGGACCCCGAAGCGCCCGCACTGATGGCGCCCGCACTTGCACTCCCGCTTGCGCTCCCACACTCCCCGGCCTCGCTGGCTGATGCCACGGCAGCAGCGCCGACTGTGGGCACATACACATGCTGAGTTGTGGACCCAAACGAGGTGCTCTGGGCGTATGTGCTGCGGGACACGGCTCCCATGGACCGCTGCTCTTCCAGCACCGTGCCAAACTCGCCGCCAAAGGCACTTCCTGTCGACAGCCCTTGCAGCATGCTGGGCCCGGTGCGGGCCGTGACGGTTGTGTCTATGGTGCGCGAGAGGGAGGGGTAGCTGGAGAAGCCGGTGAAGCCAGTAAAACCGGTCATGTTGGTGCGGCTAGTGAAGCCGCTGCGTGTGGTACCTCCAGCGACGCGGCGGGACTCTGCCACTGACATGGTGGCTGTTGGGCTGTCGGGGGAAGGGGGTTTTGGCGGGGGGGCAGTGTAGTCCGGGAGAGGGTATGAGGTGCTCTCACGTGCCTGACGGGCTGGATATGCAATACCATAAGGGTTGTCGATGTCGGGGGGGATGGGATTCAGACGATGCGGCGTTGCTGGTGGAGGTTGTGCTGATCGGGCGCTTGGGCCATATTGCAGTGGCACTGGGGGTGACGACTGGACTGGGTTGGTGGACAAGCGCTTCAGACCCTTCCGAAGCATACCGAGGCGAGAAGTCTGCTTTTTGTTTGATGCATCGGATGTGGGCTGGTAGGTGAGATCGACAAAGACCGATGCGGCTTCTGTGGGGAGCGGACGGTCAAGCGGTCCGGGTGTGCCCCATGGGCAAACGCCGGCCATGTCAAGCGCAGAATTGCGTGATCCTCGCATGTCCGATGTGGCGAGTCACGAAGGTCTCTGAAATGCGCGGAGTGCTGTTGGCGAATTCGACTCCTGCAAGCAGCGCGAGATGCTGAGCCACGAGAGTAGTCATACTCCTCGTGTCACCAAGTGTTGGCAGGCCTGACAGTCCAGTCGCGCATGTTGCGACTGCTAAGTAATAATACCAGTATTACGTCTATCGTATGGTGTGTACGGGGCTCCATCCGCTGCTCCGGAGTCCGGACATGTGCCGTGGAACGCGGTCGTTCGCGTCCGCTTGGGCTGCGGAGCAGCGTTTCAGCATCAACGTACAACGCAGGAGGATAATCACACATCTACGATCGCCTGGAATTCGCTGTCGCAGCAGCCGACATTGCGTGGCACGTAGCCTGTCGAAGGTGCGCGCCTGATGCTCTTGACGATCGAGCAGGACGACACACCACACCAACTGCTGACCATCAGCATGCGCCTGGACCAGGTCCCATCGTGCCCATGCGCTCACAAGAGGCTAAACTTGACCGATCGAGAATCGACCAAGCGGAGAACGTTGCTGTCTTGCATCATTCGTTGCACGTTTTTGAGTGTAGGCGGAGGCAATAAGCGGACAGTTGCATACATTCACTGATCACTCAACTCTACGTTTTGCAGGTTCACGAAGGGCGGTCTTCTTGGGCTTCGCTTCCGGTGATCAACCGCTGCAGGCGATCAACTGTCTTGACAAAGTTCACACAGAAAGCAAAATAACGGTGCTGCAGAATTTCGGCGCGGTGACGTAATACTGAACAAAGGGGAGCAGTCGACACGTAGGCGCCAGGCGCTGTGCAGCGCGTTCAGTACGACACAGTGCGACGATCTCATGGGCAAGTGAGAACTAACAAGTACCCCGATATCTACGTTGGTCAAGCATGTGGGGCTGTGTAAGAGTGCATTTATCCGGAGACACAATTGATTGTCCGGAAGCGCGCAATTGCCTCAAGCGCTGTATGTCAGCTGGAAATGATGGTAACTTGCAGAAAGTTGGTGCAAAAGCTGCGCTCACCCCTCACCTGGCCATTCTCCGCCCACATTCAGCCATTGGAGTGCTCGGACGCACATCCACACGACATAAATATCAAACAGCAGTGGTGCAACTGTCTGGCGTTACGTATACGTCAGATCCCAGACCTCGGCCACATCATCCCTACCCAACTTGTGGATTCTGCACTGGCCATAGCAGAACTGGCACAGACTCAAACGACGCAACAGAAGCCTTTCATAGGCTCACATAACTGGATTGGCCGTACTGCATGCGTCACGTACGTACAGCTGGTACCAGCAGCACCATGCGCGTGATTTCCCGCAAAACCGGCATGCACAATCATACAAAAAGAGCGTGTTAGCCGCCACACACAAGCTGGCTGCAGATCTGCCGTCGCAGAGTACAGAACTAGACAAGGTAGTGCAGCAGCGTGTGGATTTCTCGTGAAATTTCTGTGCCTGTAATGGGCACAGGTCCGGCACGGAGTTGGTTGCCCACTCACAATGCCTGTACAACTGTGTGTCAGTCATCACTGATACTACCACGACGTGATCATCCCGTGCAGGCAACAAATGCACTGCATAAGGGGATGGGAGATACCAGCTGCCAGAGTGCGCTTGGAAAAAAAAGAATATTACAAGGGCGCACGGTATGCACTACATAGATCTCAAACGCCAGAGGCCGGCTCAACATCTACTGTTGCAAGCTGTTTATTGTTCTTCCTGTTCACTCAAAAAGTGCTCAACCTCCAGGGCAGCCATGCAACCTGCATAGAATCAAACGCTATGCAATGGAAAAATGGCACTAGCAGTTGAGCCTCGTGAAGGCCAGAGTGAAGTAATAATGTATACTGTCCCAACCAAAGCTGACAGGCCAACTTTTGGCAGGCGTCAATTTGTCAGGGCCAATCTCTTCAACATGTGACGTGCATTGGCAACACATGGAAAATATGATCAGGCTTGCATCATGACAGTGCTACCCTGCCTGCCATGAAACACATGAAAAAGAAATGCTCGCATACCTGTGCCAGCGGCCGTGACGGCTTGCCGCCACTTCTTGTCTTGTACATCCCCTGCTGCGAAAACACCCGGAACACTTGTAGACGTACTTCCTGGTTGAGTCAGGACATATTTCTCATCGTCAAGTTGGACTTGACCACCCAGAAACTCAGTCGCAGGCACATGCCCGATCGCAAAGAAGAGTCCGGAAACAGGAATGTCCTTGGCTTCACCAGTTTTTAGATTCTTGACCGTGATCGAAGCCAACATACCGTCCTTGTCACCGCTGGCTTTCTCTACCACACTGTCCCATAAAAATTCGATCTTATCATTGTTCTGTGCCCGTCTCTGCATGACCTTGGACGCACGGAGAGTGTCTCGTCGGTGCACAATGTACACCTTCGATCCGTACTTCGTCAGGAAATTTGCTTCCTCCATAGCAGAATCTCCACCCCCAATCACCGCAATTGGTTGATTTCGGAACAGTGGTGCTGCACCATCACAGACGGCGCATGCAGAAATTCCCTTGTTCCAGAAACCATCCGTTTCGCCAGAGCCTGGGAACTGGAGTCGTCTCGCAACAGCACCAGTAGCAATAATCACGGTATCAGCGGTGCACTCCCTTTTGGCCGTCACCACCTTGAATGGGCGGCTGCTCATGTCAATACTAGTCACAGTCTCGGAGTAGATCTTGGCGCCACAGTTCACACTCTGCTCCCGAAAGTTTGCTGTCAAGTCATAGCCATTTATTCCCTTAGGAAACCCGGGAAAATTTTCTACATCTGTCGTTGTTGTCAGCTGGCCACCTGCAAGCCAGAACGAGCATACGAGTGGTTGGCTCTTTGAGCTGATAACACGCCCCTGGACGCGCAAAGTGGAGTCTCTGATACGTGTGTAGTTGCTCAACTATGATGTACCCGCTTCCTGTGGTGCGACGGCCAGACAGTTTTCAAATTGACCAGTGAAACAGGCTTGTTTCGTTTCGCAACGCTGGATCATGGCAGTTGCATCTGGAACCAGATCCGCACCGGCTGCAATACCATTGGCCATCCAGCCTTCGAATACTATTGGAGACAGTTCCGCACGAGCCGTGTAGATCGCAGCGGTGTGTGCTGCAGGTCCGCTGCCGACGATGCAGACCTTCGTTGACATTTTCTCCGCCATGACTTTGTCTTGATTTGTCATCAAGACAGCGTCAACGATATTCAAGGATGCTAGAGAAGAGTACCGTTCAAGAATACGCGCGCAGGACGAGAAGCCTTGGCACACCGCGTTTCGGAGAAGTGCCGCACTGATCATCCGCAATATTGCCTAGTAACGCAACTGAGGTCTTATAGAGCTGCGTCTACGTTGGTTTTATGGGTACACTTCGTTGGCCAAAACAACCCATCTGAGCCACGCCAGCCAACGCGCTTCCTCTGAACGCATGCATGCAACAGTGTGCGGCCTCGATATATCCTGGCCAGGCCTGGCCTACCTCGCGCGCGGCCGCGGGCCCCGCGGAGGCGCGCCCGTGCGAGGGGGGTGGGCACTCAGCACTCTGGCACTCCCACCATTCACGCGGACACCTGGGACCTATTTGAACAAGATTGGGACATCCATAGGACATATATACATGCTCTGGAGCTGCGTGTGTCCTCAAATTGCAATATTGGGAAATCGAACACTTTCAGGCCGAATCAGCCCTGATTTTTGGGAAAATGGACCCTATTTACCCAATGTACCCCAGAATCATCCCAATCCTATCTAGGTGTTCCCAATGCCCCCTCAATTGGCCTAGGAGACTTTCAAATGCCACCGAAAGACCTCCAGCATGATAGTTTTGACCAGCCCAATGTGCAGTCGATGCATGCCCGCATCTGACCACCTGTGGTCACCCCGGGACTGCCATGGCATGCTACGCTCCTACCTGACACAGTGCCACTCCACCGTCTTCTCATGCTTGTCACAAGTGCCATGCTTCATGTTGCATGGTGATATGGCCTAAAACGGTTCCGTCTGAGACTGTTAGCTAGTTTGTGCTTGTTTGTATGGAGGGCAGCTCTGGCTCATCATATCTGGCAGTCATCAAATATACACAGCTCAAGCTTGCCTCCTGTATTACGGCAAGCCGAAAAATGTGGTGCTGCAGGTGGAGCGGGTGCACAATGGCATGGCTTGGTCGGACAATCTGGAATGCCAAGATTAGACACTATGGATTGCATCGGACACAGCAGGATATGTTCTCTTGATCACATTTTGGTATCAGCTGCAGGTGTGAACATTGTGATGCAGTTTGAAGTGGGTCACTGGAACATGTGCAGGCAGGATGTCCCTTGTGACTTGGCAGGTGGCATGATATGATGAAGTGCATACTAGAAGAGGCTATGGAGCTGCCGTCGACAACATTAACTTCAACACATAATTTGCTAAAGGCATAAAGGAAGTCCCCAATGGCCTGCTCGTCAGCCCCATGGTCATTCAGAGTGATCATGATGGCGTCCGGAAGGCACACTCTCCCGCAGATGATCGTCGGACAAAGGGGCACCCAAAGCACTATAGGTAATATCTGCATTATTCAAATACAATCGAAGCGGCCTGCACTGCTCATGAGTGAGGTCACGCGGCATGTTGACTGCGGCGGGACGTCCGCGAACCGACTCGAAGCAACACTAGTGATGTCTGCCCACAGCGGCACCCACACATCACCTACTGAGGTCCAAGTATAGTGATTTTCAGGTGTTGTGTGTGCTTTGGGACCACTCGCAATGGATTGGGATTCAAAAAAGGAGACTTTGACGAACATTGGGAAATCGGACACGTTTTGCGTCAAACTCGTCCCAATATTGGGAAATCCGACTTGATTTTCCCAACCCCCTACAGACAGCTCCAGAGTATGTACATATGCCCTATGAACGTCCCAATGTTGTTCGAATAGGTCCCAGGTGTCCGCGTGAATGGTGGGAGTGCCGGAGGGCTGAGTGCCCACCCCCCATCTAGAGGGCTTCGCGCGCACGATCGATCGCGTTGTCTGACGAGGCTCAGCAGGCGCGCTGCAGCGCGATGGCGGATATCCACCTCAGCTCACTACTGTGGCGTACGTTGGGCGCCCTTCAATATTTCGATGTGTGAACGCAACTACCAGATCAATTGCACAGGCAGTGGCATAGGACCATGGCATGGCCTGCGCGCCGCTTCGCCAAGTCTGCCCAAATGATACATACTTCGGCGCGCGGAATTTTAAAACACATTCGACAAAATAGACAGCATAGAATACAAATTTTGTGAACGAAGTGGTGGATGACACAATTCTGTCTACCGGGCAGCGGCAACTGATTATCCATGGCCACAGATCCGCAAGTCTTTGTATACAATGCACCGCTCTACCCTTACCCCCCAGCTCGTTTTACTTACCCTTGGCGGTGACATTGAATCTGAAATGAATGATGTCACCGTCGCTCACGATGTACTCTTTCCCCTGCTGCCGGAGCTTCCCACTTGCCCGGACTGCTGATTCATCCCCAGCCGCTTTCAAGTCATCGTAGGCCATGACTTCGGCACAAATAAATCCCCTCTCAAAGTCTGTATGAATAGCTCCAGCTGCTTGTGGTGCCTTGCTACCCTTCCGAATCTGCCAACACTTCACCTCATCCGCACCCGCTGTGAAGAAATAGATGAGCTGAATTGCAGCAAATCCAGTCTTGACGATCTTGTCGATCATACTCATCACCCCAGCCTCTTTGCATTCCTGCACACGAAGGCCTACATCCTCAGCTCAAAAGCAGTGGACCGTGCAGACAGGCTTTTGCCTGCAACTGATCATCGACACGAATGAATTGAAGGCCAGAGTCACTGCAGGCTCCTTCACTGACGACGTTTTGTCCAGACAATCACAGTGCACGTGCAACAGGCAGCGGTCACGCAGGTCGCTCCACTTCACAGCTTGAGCCCTGCTCTCACCTGCTTCTTCTCTTCCTCAGTTAGGTCATAGATTCTCTCCTCAAACGCAGCTGAGTACGGAATAACCGGATCTCCGCCATTTGCCTTGACATGCTCCATGACCTTTGGCAGGTGCTTGTTCTTCTTCCGCAAAAAATCTTTCTCTGACATGTTCACCAGGTACACAACCGGCTTTGCGGATATGAACTGTGTCCTGTTGATGAAATCTACCTCTTTCACGGTCCAATCAGTCACGTGACGGACGTCCTTCCCACTTTCCAGAGCCTCCAGCACTCTATTTGCTGCCTCTAGATCTTCCTTCTCGAGCTTGGTTGCGCCTTTCTTTCCTTTCAAGCCCTGCACCAGTGAGCTTTGACCTGGATCGACTTTCACTCGTCTGGTAGCCATCAGGCGATTTCCGACAACCACATTGGTCACCTGATTTCATCGACGGCCAGTCCATCCTGAGCATGCCCTTCCAAGCCAAAAGCACATACACACTTCACCGGGTCACACAAGCATTGAGCCAACAAAGCTGCATCAGGGGCGCACATCAATGAATTTCTGAACACGCTCGATGTCTTTTGCACGAAGCTCTGCATGAATTATCTGCATGTCATCAACGGGGTCCACCCTGTCTTCCACGTGCGTGATGTCCGGATCCTCAAATGTCCTCAACACATGGAATATGCCATCTACAGCCGTGATGTTGGCCAAGAATGCGTTCCCGAGGCCCTCTCCTTGTGCTGCACCCCTACATGACAATATCGGTAGTCAGGAATCAAGCCACTGTCTTCTGCAGTGTGTCAAATCACATTGAGTTTGATCAAGAGTAGATGCTCAAATATGTCATGTTGAGGATGGCAGACGTCAAGCAGGGAGACCGCCCTGACAGTGCCTGTCGCTTTCTGCTGGCAGATCATGCTTATTTGGATGTGGGGTCTTGCCAACATGATTACTACGCATTAATCGTGAACTATAGACCCGACAGAAAAGATGATTGTGTAAGACACAGAGTCGCACTTGACAAGACCTGCAATGTCCACAACCTCCAGGAATGCTGGGACAGCACTTTTCGGCTTGTACAGGTCTACAAGCCACTTGTATCTGTCATCTGGAACATTGACTCGAGCCTGCAGTAGCAGCAATGGCGTCATGGGCCGTACGTGGGACGTAAAATACGCAGGCATGGACAGTGTGGACAGGGTACCGGTAGACACTGTGCAAGATGGGGTATGACCTTCCTCCACCTCTGATGTCTAGTATGAAACGCGCATTCATGAGCACTGAAGCGAAGCCAACAGGCAAAATATTTGGCTAGGCTTCGCAAAACTTGAAGGGGAATGCACGCATCAGTGGTCAAGGCCAATGCACGCATCAGTGGTCAAGGGGAATGCACGCATCAGTGGTCAAGTATACGCACATGATTTGGTTCGATGGTGCAGAAGGGAAAGTTTTCAGCAGGAATGGCGAGCTTCGTGAGGAGATTGAAGGTGGTGCTCTTGCCAACATTGGGCAGACCCACAATACCAATCTGCAGCACAGCTGGTGAAGGTGTGACACAATCTGACCATGCACGACTACCCCAAGGCCTGCGTTATGATATGCACCGTTTCAGCGGCCTCAGCGTCAGATTGGAATGGTACGATCATAAGCAAGCGAGTGCCAATGATTCTGCACCGGAATGTGCTCCGGTACATGCTCACCTTCAGATGTGAGCTGAAACGCCCCAACACAGGCTTGCTCTCGACAACCTCTTTCTTCTTGGGCGGCATAGCGTGTGTGAGAGGGCGATCACGTAACAAAATGAGACAACAGCGAAACACGTATACCGCAGCGTACTGATCCGCTATGGCGCCCTGGAAATCAGAAATCGACCGCAAATCGACACCTGCAAACCACCCCAGCAGACGGCAACTATTCGTTCGTTTCCATATCTGTTGATCGAGTCGTCTAGGCCAGATCTTGATCCTCGGGGCAACGGGCGTCGATGCGCCGTTTTGTTCAGAATGTTCGGGCAGGAATGAGCCGCCGTACTGTCAATGTTCATGCATGTGTGAAAGGAAACTGTGCCCTTAGGCACAAAAGCTCTACCGTCCAAATTTTAAACACACTTGAATCAAGTGACTTCATGCAAAGTGGGATCATCTCTTCGACTCTGAAGGCTACTCTGGTCGACAGTGGCTTCTCCTTGGAAGCTGCAGTCGTGTGCACTCAAGTACCACTTGCATTCAAGTAGAAGCTCAAGAGGTTCTACATAGTAGCAGCCAGCAGGTAACAAGCTGAGACGATCCTACCTGGAATGTCTAGATCTCACTCGGAACTACACAGGCTGGGCCTGTGCAACGATGTACGACAGTTGGACCATGGGCGCTTGGAATGTGTGGCAGTGACTGCGTAATGTTCATGCGTGGTCCGCGTTGGCCATACCTACCACTGCATATAAAATGCCGGACGCTTCAGGGTGTGCTACCCGATCTGTAGGAAACCCAGTGTGGCTGCTCAATTAACAGTGAAGCGTTGGCTTTCAATGCAGAATTGCTGCAGACATAGGCACATATGACGGAGACCATAAGCAATTACAGATTAGATGCTATGCATGAACACTCTGAGACGTTACTACTGTTGCCAAGGTAGCTTATGCTCGCGCCCTTTTAGCCACCCCAAGGAATCCTGTTCCTCGTCATGCGAGTCCTCGCCTATCTCATCGGCTGTCTGCCGATGCGCGTCTCTGCCGTTATCTAGCCCCCTCGAGGGCTGCATTGCATCTGTGTGCGCATCATGCGCAGTAGCACTATCCACCCTCACCCCATCTGTGCTAGGCGGCGCCTCAACTAGAAGAGCACTGCCACCTCTACCCAGGTCTGCTGTGCCATCTGTGCCGTTCATATCCGATCTGGCAGATAGTGCGTCTGTCACAACATGTCCATTCTGGCTTGTGTCAAGCATCTTTGATTTCCATTCCGCAGCGGTCGGGAGCGTCAGGGGCCCGCTTGCCGACGACAGTCCAGTCAGCCCATCAAGATCGACGCTGTGCTGGCTGTAGCCACTGTTAACCCGCCCATCTGCAGCCAAACCATCTTCTGCCGCAAGCCCATCTACGCCGGGCATTCCCAAACCGCTTCCGTTTCCGTTGCTGTTCCCGTTGCCGCTGCGACTGTGTTCGCCCAGCGGGCGCTGTGCCGCGGCAGCGTCATCTGGCCGAGCATGCCCAGGCCGGACTGCAGTGACCCCTGCCGAGTGGCCATAGAACACACTGCCACTGGGCCCTGCTTCGGTAGCGCCACCTTTCAGCACATCCTCATCTGAGTGCTCGACTGCACCGCCGTCATGACCCAGGCCACCGCTGCCAGCTGTGGCGGACCCAACCACGGCGCCGCTGCCTGTGGCACCCCGTTGCTCTGGCACGCCGCCATGGAGATCCCTGGCTGCCAGTCGACTGCGCAAGGAGGGCTCCGATGTCGCCAGACCCTGGGCACCCGCTCTGCCTGCAGCCGGCACCCCGCCTGGGCCTGATGTTCCCAACCCTGTCGCACCAGCTGCCCCTCCACCCAAACTGTCACGGCTACTTGCTGCGGTATCAGGCGAAGCCTCTGGCCAGCCGGAGGTCTCTGCTGCCTTGTCGCCTGCGCCCTGATCGCGCTGTTGCCTTGCCACCGACATCTTTGTGGACTCGACCTGCGCCTGCAGCTTTACTACCTTCTGTTCAAGTGCGCTGATGGCCTGCAGTGCCGTCTCCTGACTCGCCAGCACGCCATCGAGCGCTTGCTGCACCTGCTGCTGAGCTTCAGGCTGCTCGTTCAACGCATCGGCCTGCACCAAGGTCCAGCCATGCGTCAGCTATGATATCCACTGCAGCTGGCAGCATCTGCTGCGCAGGTCACGTACCATGCACTGCAGTAAGTCGAAGAGTAGCTGCGATCCGCCTCATGCTGGCTGCTGAGCTCAGCGTGTTAGCGGCGCTGGTCTAGGATAGTGGCAGAGCTGATGGAATTAATGCCCGGAAATGTCGCCCTCACTCTGTTAGGCTCGCGGAACCCCGGCTTGCACATGGAGCCCGTGGAGCAACCGTGGGCAGCAGCAGGGCAGGTTTGAGGAGCGTGCCTGCGCTTGCAGCTTGGAGACCACGCCCTCGAACTTGGCACAGTATGCCCTGTTCTGCCGCAGCTCCTGGAGCGCAGCCTGGAAGGCTGTGGTATCGCGCTCAAGCCTTGCCTGGAGTGGTGACAGCTTTGACCGCGTTGCCCTCGGGGCATCGAGGCTCTTGCCCACGCTCTTCTTTGGACGGCGAGGGTTGACTTTGTGGCTGGCCCGGATAGCCTCCTTCTGCCGCTCACGATACTCTGGATCCTGCCACTTCTGCTTCATGATCTCCGCACAGCGCTGCCGCGCTCGCTCCTTCGACGCCTGCAGTGCTTCCTCAGCTTAGTCTGCCGGCGAAGCACAGCTGAGTGATGAGTATACAGGCCATGCACGCAGTTCTCACAGTAAGCAGGCATCAGATTGCAATTCATCATGCAGTTCTCATGCCAATTGCGGCGTGGTGTCCTGCCATGACAAAAACCTGCTTGTGACCCATCTCATGAATGGAACTGATTGCACACCGCTTTCTCTTCCTCTGTCATTCTCCTCCGGACCTTGCGTTTGGAGGACTTCCGCTTGGTGTAGACCAAGGAGCGTCTCCAGCCCACCCGGTGGAATCCCAACATTGCGCTGCAGCCAATGTGACAATGAAACACTGCCACACCCGTCGTTGCAACAGCATTGCAGTTCTTCAATCGAGACCCAAATGCTGATCTGTGCAGCTGAACCCCAAATTTCAGCCTCAGCTTTTCTTGCATCCTGACTCTGGACTCAGGCGTCTGAGGGACATACTTCTTCCGAAGCTTGGCAATCACAGCAGGGTCCTTCATAGCCCGGGCGACACCCTTGCGGATCCGTTCAATGGTACCTGCAGCTTCGAAGTTTCTAAAATTCACCCGGATCATCTCATAGGAGAGAAACGTGGAAACTGGTCTGGAATGGCTTTCGAGCTATGCAGAGCCTATGGACAAGACAGTCCGGTATATAGAACAGCAGTCGCACCCGGCGTGTGATGTTTCCCGGCGTTCCATGGCTTCCGGCCTTTGTTAGCAAACCCAATGCGAAGTCTGCGCAGCTTTTCAGCTGTAGTGGCGTCGCCCATGGACCGTTCCCGCTGTCTCATGCTGGTGATTGCCTCCTCGTCCAGAAACTTCGAGTATGGGCTGCTTTCAAGCAAGTAGTCCACCACAGGTGTACCCAGAGAC
>UNSF01000204.1:0-95059 GCA_900538255.1 Ulva mutabilis | reverse complement strand
GCTCTTGTAGCTGTAGCAGCTGCATGACAGCCTCCAGCTCTCGCCTGAGCGGGACAGATCTAGAGCGCTCTAGAGCGCTCGAGCGCACCAGCGGCACGATTGCGAACGTGCTGCCCATGGCTGCTCACAACGTGCACCATCCAGCTGACAGTCACTCACACCATCGCCCACTGGTAGAAACGGTGTGACGCTCTGCTCTCTGCCAATGGCTTCTCCACAGTTGCTGGTGAGCGGGCAGCGACCCGCCTGCGCAGCTGCGCACCTGCCGGGAGACGGCGATCTAGCTTGACACCCTGCCTGTTGCACCGTCTCTGCGGCTGCCCAATGTTAACCTTGCTTTCTCTCGGCCACCGATGTGGAATTTTCCGCATGCATGTGAATGCACCGTGCATCAAAAACTCTCCAAGAGAGTTTGCACAGTTCACATTCCGGGTTGCGGGCGAGTTTTTCAAGCACCAAAGTCCGAAACAAACATTTGGTTCCGACGCAGCATGCACAGGAACTCGGCGGGAGTGATGCGCACATACAGATGCAGAGCAGCCTTGCTCAGCGCCGATGCAGAGCAGCCTTGCTCAGCGGACCGAGGAGAACAGCGGGCGGGGAATGCAGGCATGGCCAATGATGTAAGCGGAGCCTCTGAGTGGGTGAAGAGGCCGGGCCTTGCGCTGATCATGAGGGCAGGGACATGGATGTGGGTGACAATTCATGGAATGGAACGGAGGGTGCACGTGCTGGGCAAAGGCTTCGGGCCAGGCAGGTCAGGGTGGGCTGCAGCACGAAGAAGATCTAGATGCACGGGTGTAGGTGGGTGATTCAGCTGAATCTGCAGACGCAGTCGCAGGTGCCGTGGCCGGAGGTGGAAAAGATTAGGCCATATTCTTCCAGTTGTATGTTTCCCGCGCAGCGATGAATTCCGCATGTGCCCATTAATATTGCAGATGTGTCTGCTAAAAAATCCTGTGAGCGTAGACGTATCGCAGAGCTACAGCACCGTAAGGATGGGCGCTGGCGGCGGGAGCTTGCAAGGAGCCTGCGTATCGCCGGACTAGTAACGCTGCGTACGGCTTTAGTTTGCGTTGTTGCCATTGAGGACTTTTTCGGAGGTTTGAGGCAAGGGTACTTTGTTGGGCATATGGAAGTATCTGGCTGGTATTGCTGTTCGAGTGCACACAGTGCCACCGAGTACGTGACTCGCGTATACGTTTACGTAAATTACGATGGGATAAATGCGCTGATGTTGGACGTGGCTTTTTTTCAGGATAAAGACGAGCCTTTTACAGAACTGACGACCTAACGGTGCCCTTTCGCCGCCCCCGCCCCGAAGGCCCCCTGGGTTTAGGGCGGGCCGGCAGGGGGAGGGCTGGTACGCCTTGCACTGTGGGGGCGTGCGCCCCCGGGCTCTCATGTGCGGGGGGCCCGTGATGGAATGCTCCAGTGGGCAGGATGGAGTGGGGGTGCTGCTGTAGGGGGTCGGTGGTGGCTGGTTTTGCTGGGGTGGGCAGTAGTGCGGTGGTGGTTGTTGCTGTGCGCGGTTGTGGCGCGGGTGCCGTAGTGGAGGGGTGCGGGAGTGCGCGTGCGTGTGGGTGCGTGGGTGTGGTTGTGTCGGCTGTGTCGGTTCGTTGTGGCTTTTTCGCCTGGGAGAGTGATTGCTTTTTGCTGGTGTCTACTTTCGGGGGTTTTGGCCGTCTACTTTCCTTCCGTTGCCCTCGCTGCCGGGCTATTGCGTTCATCTCCGTGTAACACAGAACTGACGACCTATGAAAGCCTCATGCATGCAATAGCCCTGTCATGCATGTCGGAAAGTCGCCATGCATGCAGGATTTTAGTGCCATAACTTTAAATGGCGACGTTACCTTACAAGCAGCTATCTTACGTGCTGATGACAACGTCATTTTAGTTTTGGCTCGTCATCTGTGACACTCAGAGTGGGATGCAGGATCGGGCGCATGACATACGCATCACCAATCATTTCACATGATGTGAAAAGAGAGCTTAGTGTTACACGAGAGATAAACGCAAGAGCCCGGCAGCGAGGGCAACAGCAGGAAAGCAGACGACCAGAACCCCGTAATCACGCAGCAAAACGCAGCAACAGCCCCAGGCGAAAAGCCACAACGAACCAACACAACTGATACAACCACAGCGGCGCAACCACACGTGCACTCTGCACTCCACATAACACTGCACCCCGCCGTGCATCCATCACACCAAAGCCGCACCGCGACCGTCCGCACCCCGCACCGCCGCCCGCCCCCAGCAGGCTCGGACACCACCATTCTCCCGTGATTCCCAAATTTTGTTTTCGTTTTTACTGCTCCCAACAGCACCACCACCACCGCAACCGACCCTGCCCGAGCACTCCACCGCGGGCACCCCACCCATGAGAGCCTTGGGGGCGTACGCCCCCCTCAGAAACAGGGCATACAAGGCCTCCCGACTGCAGCTCGGCAGGGACGTAAGGGGAGCTCGTGAGCGCCAGCATCGCCTACCCCGCTGCAGCCCTCGGCAATCATGGGAAGACAGAGGGGCCAGCAAGGGAAAGACGTCACGGATCTCGTCATCCGGACTCATGTTGTTTCTCAATCTAGTGATGGAAAATGGCAGATTGAGACAGCACACCCTCAAGGACTAAATTAGGAGCCCTACGCTCGTGGATCGCCGTTGACTGCTGGACTGCACACCATCCGTCTGATGAGGCCATTGGCACGGGCCGAAACTAGTCACGGTAGCCTGTATCAGTTCTGTAAACCAGCAGCATCCAGTGTATCCTCTACCTCATTGATAGTACATGAGCTCAGCTGCGTCTAGTGACAGTTAATGTACGCATCGACATTTCCTGCGATCAAGTAGTTATGGACACAGACAATGCTGTTTGATGCGAGTGTGCAACAACAAATATTCTATCACAAAACTGCACAGACGCGGTTGAGTCGGCGACTGCTTGTGGGCCCGGCGAGTGCTGACTATGTTACACGGAGATGAACGCAATAGCCCGGGGGGGCGGCGAGGGCAACAGAAGGAAAGTAGACGGCCAAAACCCCCCGAAGGTAGACACCAGCAAAATCAATAAACCGTCCCAGGTGAAAAGCCACAACGAACCGACACAGCCGACACAACCACACCACGCACCCACACACATGCGCACTCCCGCACCCCTCCACCACGGCACCCGCGCCACAACCGCACCACATCAACAACCACCACCCGCACTACTGCCCACCCACCGTGCTGACTGTGTGTTTGGTGTGCGCGTGGGGCTGCGTGGTACTGCGTGGTGTGTGAGTGTCTGATTTCGAGCGGCGCTAGTTCGTTATGGCATTTTGCTCATGCGGGCGCGTGGCCTTGGTGCTACGGTGGCCGGTCTGTCTGTATGCTTGTTGCCTGGTCTATTGCCTCGGCGCTGCTGAGTCCTAGATCTATCACTGTGTAACGCAGACGCGGCCTGATTCCACCTGCCACCGTGAACTCACGACAACAACGACCATGGGTTCCACAGAGTTGCCACTATGCTAGCAGTAGCGAGGACAGCACAACGCAGGGATGGACCTGGGCGCAATATATACCACTGCGCTTTGCTGTGGCCGACACGTTAGACTTCCAGTTGCGTATACAAAGCTTGTCACCAGTCTCTCTCTCTCTCTCTCTCTCTCTCTCTCTCTCTCTCTCTCTCCCGTGTTGTTCCTGGGCCCATCGTACGTACTCCCTGCTACACTAGATCACCGGTGGACTGACGACAGACAGAGTAGGAACGTCTGTGGTTGGATCAGAGTCAGGTGGATCGCCCGCAGCAACGTGCAACGTCACAGCCTGCCATTCAGCCAGTCAAACACAACTGTTACAGCTTCACACATTGTACACTACTTAAGCTGTATGTATCTCACCTGTGGCAAAATACGCACTGTGAGTCTACGGATGTTTGCCCGCGAAGCAACGTGGCAAACGGTCACAGCCTGCACTTTCCGCCACACAGCTCAATTTCAATGTCCTAGGCAATCAATGCCAACTCACAGAGTACTGCAAACAAAAGTCTCAAGGAAACACGTAGCCTGCCATTTCCAGCCAGTCAGAACACAAACGACTTGGTGAACTGGCAGTCAGTCCTATGAGTCGTGGACAGCAAACTCGCTGATCACCATGCAGAGTCATATGCATCAACGTTCTACTCCCGCCAGTCTTCATGCTTTGCATTGCTGCACAGCACCTGCGGCCACGACCAAACGACTAGCTTGCAACACAAGTTGCACTTAAAGCCTAGATCTGCCACAGATCCGATCCGAAGAGATCCACAAAAGTAATATTGGACATGCCATTCAGCAATGGCCTTCCCTGGTGCGGGTCGCGCCAACGGTCTTATTCCTGCCATTGACCGAAGCCATGGCGAAGCTGTTGCTGTTGCCATCAGCCGTCAAGTTGACCGTGCCATCATTCGAGCTAGATATGACGATGTTTGCCGGTGCAATTGACGGCTGGGCCGACGTGACGGACGCTGTTGCCAGCAGCAGCAGCAGCGTTGACAGGCTGGCTGCCTCGGCGCTGCGTGCAGCTGCAGCCTGCAGCCTAGGCATAGCATCGGGGTCTGAGGTCGGAAAATGGGCCCGATAGACCCCCCATTTCTTATATCCGAAATCGGATGCATATGGGCTCGACAACTGGATCCCCATTTTCACCTTATTTCCTCCGATACACAAGACTCAAAACACTCCAAAAACGATAGAATTCCCGATTTTCTGAAAACCGTATCGCATTTTACCATAAACCGATAGCTATGATATAATATGCCTGCAGGCCACCGTCTTGATGTTACTTGCGTACTTCTGGAGTAAACTATGTACAAAACGTGCACAGAAGTGCCTGCTGTTGTACGGGCACGTGAGTACGGCATGACTGTCGTGCGCGCGGTGGAAGCGCTTGTTTCCCGCTGTAGGTGACCTGGCCGCAGGCAATTGCGAGACATATGATCAATGCTTAAAACGTTGCATGTAACAAGACAGCCGCAAGATATGAATTTCGTGGCAGCACGGCATGCGCAGTGCTGCAGAGGATACATCTGCCCGGCCACCGTTCAAACTGAACGCTGGCGGATCCTTGGCCAACACTTTTGCTGAATTTCACAATTTGTGCAGGTTCCCCGGTCTGCTGACACACGTCGCTGTCAAGCGATCAAGCGTTATTTCTTTCGGACAAGGCATTTTGGCTTTGGCCCCCTAGCCATTCTATGCTGCTGTCGCTGCAGTCCTTCGGCATCGCCAGTTGCATGTAGAATCATGCCTTCATAGTGAATGAACGTGACCGTTCCGATGCGGTAAATGTCTTCACCCTAGAATTGCTTGTGGTGAAACGCTCTCCGGCGAGCTGGATCCAGAGCGCTGCGCGGCCGTGAGCGGGGTAGCAATCTTGAACTCAACCCTCGAGCCAAACGTGGGTCAGGCGGTGTTACAAGTGTCACACGGGATGAACGCAAGAGCCCGGCAGAAGGGCAACAGCAGGAAAGCAGGACGGTCAAAACCCCCCGAAGTAGACAGCAACAAGCAGCAACAGTCTGATGTGAAAAGCCCCAAAAATCCGTCACAACCAACACAACCACACCCACGTATCCGCACACCGAATGCGCGCGCCCCCATGTGGGGCAGAATGTGGCACTGTGAGTCTTACGAGTGTTCCGCCCGCCAGCAACATGGCAACGTCACAGCCTGCACTTCGCACACAACACAATCAATGGTCCTAGGTATCAGTGCCCAACTCACAGGCAGTATGCCAAACAAAGTCCAAGAGACACGTACCTGCCATTCAGCCAGGTCAAAACACAACGACTGGTGAAACTTGGCCAAGTCAGTCCCTATTATTGACAAGCGACTGTTGCATCACCATGCAATCTGTGCATCCAACGTTCCTACTCCCGCAGGTCCTCATGCATGCCATTGCTGCACTGCACCTGCCGGCCACACCAACCGACTAGCTTGCACTCAGTTGCCTAAAGCCTAGATCTGCCACACACCCCCTCAAGCACTGTCGCTTGGTGGTGGCTTCAAATATCCAGCAATCGCATTGGTCAGCATAGGCCCGGACAATGCCTTTGTCAGCATGTCAGCCTTCTGCTCCTCAGTAGACACAAATTCCACCGACACCTCACCACGCAAGTACCTGTTCCTAATGAAATGGTACTGCACATCAATGTGCTTGGACCTGCCAGCTACTCCAGCAGTCCTCTGCTTCATCAGCTGAAGCGCACTCTGGTTGTCACAGTACAATGGCATGCACTGAACCTTACCGTAGACATCACTCAGCAGCTTCCTCACCCACAGTGCTTCCTTCACAGCCATTGCTGCTGAGATGTACTCCGCTTCACTCGTAGACGTCGCCACCACCGTCTGCAGCTTGGATGCCCACAGAATCGGCCCTCCGTTCATCGTCATCAGCATCCCTGAAGTGCTCTTCCGACCATCAAGCTCTCCTGCCAGGTCTGCATCTGAGTAGAGCCGCATCACCGCCTCTCGTGGCATGCCCAGCTCCTTGAAGTCCGCCTCAGTGTATGCCCGCACCCCCTGCTCTCCACGTGGAGGACTGTACTGGTACATCAGCCCCCAGTCCCAGGTCCCTCGCACGTATCTAAGCACACGTTTCATTGCCGCGAAATGCACATCTGTGGGGCTCGACATGAATCGACTCAGCACCCCCACAGGATATGCGAGATCTGGCCGTGTGTGAGTGGAGAGGTACAGCAGTGCACCCACCGATTCTGAGTAGCCCGCCTTCCGCTGGTCATCATCCTTCAGTGGCGAGCCAGACGTCTTCTGCAGTTTGTGTCTTTCCTCCATCGGCGTCGCCTTGGGCTTGCAGTCCCACATGCCTGCCTTCTCCAGCATGCGCTTGGCGTACTGCCCCTGACTCAGCATCACCCCCTGGCCCTTCACTTCTGCCACCTCCTGCCCCAGAAAGTAGCTCAGCTCGCCCAGGTCTTTCACTTCAAAGTGCTTGCTGAGGTCCGCAACTGCCTTGTCATCTTCCCCCTCAGCTGCCAGGATGGCAGCATCGTCGACATGGACCAGGAAATACACCCTGTCGCGTCCAGTCCCTCGAATGAACAAGCACGGATCATGCTCTGACTCCGTGTACTTGTCGCTGATCATCGCCTTTGTCAGCTCTTCATTCCAGGCTCGCGGCGCCTGCTTCAGCCCATACAGAGCTTTCCGCAGCCTCCACACCTTGTTGCCTTGCCGCAGCTCGGGCGGCGGGCGCACGTACACCACCTCCTTCAGGTCCGCATGCAGAAACGCTGTCTTCACGTCCACCTGCCGCAGCTTCAGCTTGGATCTGCCGCTTTCAGAGCCAGCATCAGCCTGAAGGTTGCGCTCTGGGCCGTAGGCGCGAACAGATCGCCGTACTCCCCTTCCTGCTGAAGGTTGCCCATTGCGACGAGCCGGTACTTGTGCCTCACAAGGTTGCCTTTCTCATCAAACTTCAGATCGCACACCCCCTTCGACGGGAGCGCCTTCTGACCGGGCGGCAGATCACATTCCTCGATCACGCCCTTGCCCCTGAGTGAGCCATACTCTTCATCTTTGGCACTCACCCAGACCTCCCTGTCTGGTCGCTTCATCGCCTCCTGATACGACTTCGGTGCGACCAGCAGGTCTTCATCACTTGCAGTCTGCACCCCCTCAGCCACAAACAGCTGAGCCTGGTACGGCAGATTCGGCGGATTTCTGGCACGCGCCGGGTAGCGCCTCTGGCCACCTGCCCCAGCGGCCCCTCCGCCTCCATCATCATGCATGGGCTCATCCTGCCCATCGTCACCGGAACCATCATCAGGGTTCCCCTCAGCATCAGCACCGGCCCCCGGGTCCTCACCCTGGCCGTCCCATGCTGCATCTGAATCATCGTCACTCAGTGACCACTCATCACTGTCCTCCAGAGTCACGTGGTCTGCGTCCTCATCACCTGCTTCGTCATCAAACAGGATGAGTTCATCGTACTCTGGCTCCGGCAGCGCCTCTTCTGGCTGCTCTGAGGCTGCTGCAGCTTCTCGTCCTCCACGGAACGGGACATCCGCACTTGTCCGACAGCTTCCACACACCCCTTCGCTTTGTGCATCACCTGTCCCCAGGCCTTCATGTGGTTGGGGTAGCGACCGAAGATTCACGTCTCCTGCTGACATCGTCCAGCTGGCTGGCGCAGCTCTGACGGAATGTGCTCCGTCGCCTTGCTCCCGAACACCCTCAGGTGTGACACATCTGGCACCTTCTCCCAGAACAGCTTCATGCGGAGTCTTGTTCTGGCCTTCTGTCGGCACCAGGTTGCGAGTATATGGTGCCGTGTCCATTGCTTGTGGCCAAAGCCGCTTCGGCAGACCCGCATCCTTCAGCATTCGCACGCGTCCTCTCAGACAGCGTTCGGTTGATCCGCTCTGCTCTGCCGTTCTGCTGCCGGTCTTCTTGCCACACTGTGCTGCATTGATGATGCCCCGCTTGCTGCACCACCACTTCAGCTCGCCCTTTGAAACTCAGTGCCGTTGTCCGAGCGAATAATTTTCACCCACCATTACAGGCTTCTGCCGGTGTCTGCAGCTGCCTCTCCCACTCTTTCAGGCGCGTCACCAATGCTTCTGCGACCTGATCCTTGTGTGCGCACACAGATGACTTTCAGCATAGCGGCTGTAGTCGTCCAGCAGCGTCACCGCATATCTCTCTCCTTTCAGCCCCGGCCACCCGGATCTCCATCATATCCGTGTGCACAAGCTGTAGCGGCGCCTCTGCCTCTGAGTCTGAGCGGGGGTAGTGTGCCCGCGGCTGCTTCGCCAGAGGACAAATCTCACATGGCCTTGGCATCATCGGCTGGCCACTTCACCTCGCCCATGCCGGTCACCACCTTCTCGGCGCGTCGCAGATTCTGCATGCCACATGGCTGTAGCGTCTGTGCCACAGCTCCGCCTGCTTGGCCACGTACGCGTGGGCTGGATGACGATTGGCTGACGTTCTGGTTACCATCTGTGACAGTGTCATATATACAGCCCGTCCCGCAGTGTTCCCGTCAGCACCACATCTTCATCGGAATCACGAACTGTCAGCTGACCTCGTCTGCCTTCCCCATGACCGTTGACGGAGTTCACGTAGCCACCTGACAGCAGATTTCATGTCCATGCTCGGCACGCCATAGCACATTGCTTCAGCGTCACAGTTGACCCATTCTCCATCTCCAGCAACGCCTTGCCCGCGCATGCCACCACGTGCTCTTCCTTCCCGGCTAGAGTCACAATGTCAACCGCGTGTCCTCCTTGTCGTGGACCAAGCTCAGGTCACTCACAAAGTTGTGAGTCGCGCCTGTGTCGAACACTAGCATGTCCGGCCTATCTGCACGGACCGTTACAGTCGCCGCTGCGGACTCTTGCATCTGCCCTGACCGACAGTGCTTTTCCGGCTGAGAACTCTCCTTGCCACCTGCCCCTCACGCTGGCTGATCCCGGAACCACTTCATTCCCGACCCGCAGACATGTCATCTTTCCCTCTTTCTGCATGCTCGCCATCTGTGGCCATCCTTACCACAGTAGTGGCATGGCCCCTGCGTCGGAGCCCGCGCCGCGGCCGCATGCCCTGTTAACTTTCGTTCTGGCAGAAATGTTACGAGATCCTTGAAGGTATCGCAGATGACCTCCAATGACGCTCCACGCCGCACATCCGCGCCCAGTTGTGGCCCAACCACACTTCCCAATGTCGGTCTTATGCCCTTGACAAACTGACTGACAAGAAGAGTTTCCTGACCCTCCATGCCCGCGTCCTCGAAGTCCTCGCGGAGCATCAAGACCTCATCAATGTACTTTTGGACACTCTTATCTCCTTGTCGCAGGTCGTTTGCTTTCTGCAACAGGAGTGTCTGCGCATGTATTGGTTCCCTTCATGCTCATGATGCAGCGCCTGCCACGCCGCCATCGTTGTTTGCGCGCCCTGAACCGTTCTCAACAACGCTTCTTTCAGACCGAACTTAATGACCGCCCTAGCCTTCCTGTCCTCGGCTACCTCGGCGTCATCATCCTCAGCTGGCTCCTCGGTCAGCCATCTTTCCCACCCCTTCATGGTGAGGGCTGCCTCCATGTGGGCGAACCACTGACGGAAGTTACCGTCCCGCCCCAACTGCTGGATCCGACCCACGCCACTGCCAAATCCGACATCCCCCATATTGCCACCCAGTTACGGCCTGGCCACGCAAACAGTTACGTATTGCGTCGGGATTTGTTGCCCAGTTACGGCACAACTACGGAATTGGTCTGCAGCGGGTTCACACTCTCGTGACGGGCCCCATAACCTGTGGCAGAATGTGCACTGTGAGTCTACGATGTTCGCCCGCAGCAACATGCAACGTCACAGCCTGCCATTCAGCCAGTCAAACACAACTGTTACAGCTTCACATATTGTACACTACTTAAGCTGTATGGATCTCACCTGTGGCAGAATGTGCACTGTGAGTCTACGATGTTCGCCCGCAGCAACATGCAACGTCACAGCCTGCACTTCGCACACAGCACAATCAATGTCCTAGGTATCAATGCCAACTCACAGCAGTATGCAAACAAAGTCCAAGAGACACGTACCTGCCATTCAGCCAGTCAAACACAACGACTGGTGAACTGGCAGTCAGTCCTATATGTGACAGCGAACTTGCTGATCACCATGCAAATCTATGCATCAACGTCCTACTCCCGCAGTCTCATGCATGCATTGCTGCACTGCACCTGCGGCCACACCAACGACTAGCTTGCACTCAGTTGCCTAAAGCCTAGATCTGCCACACAGCCCACCCCAGCAAACCCGACCACCACCGACCCCCCAACAGCAGCTCCCCAACCACAGCCTGCCCCCACTCGTGCACTCCACCACGGGCTTACCGCCCATGAGAGCCCGGGGGCGCACGCCCCCCACAGCGCATGGCGTACCAGCCCTCCCCCTCTGGCTGCCTGGCAGGGGCCTAAGGCGGGCGCAAGGGCACTGGCGGCGCCGCATTGCTCTCCCCGGCAGCCCACGGCCACCCGCGGGAAGGCGGGACGGGCCAGCACGACAAGACGTTGGGCCGGCCTGCGCCGCTGCAACCGCGGCCCCCTGTCCATCACGGCGGCCAGCGGCCGCCTACAGTCCAGCTGACAGTCACTCACACCATCGCCCACTGGTAGAAACGGTGTGACGCTCTGCTCTCTGCCAATGGCTTCTCCACAGTTGCTGGTGAGCGGGGCAGCGACCCGCCTGCGCAGCTGCGCACCTGCCGGGGAGACGGCGATTCTAGCTTGACACCCTGCCTGTTGCACCGTCTCTGCGCTGCCCAAGTTAACCTTGGCTTTCTCTCGGCACCGATGTGGAATTTTCCGCATGCATGTGAATGCACGTGCATCAAAAAACTCTCCAGAGGAGTTTGCACAGTTCACATTCCGGGTTGCGGGCGAGTTTTTCAAGCACAAAGTCCGAAACAAACATTTGGTTCCGACGCAGCATGCACAGGAACTCGGCGGGAGTGATGCGCACATACAGATGCAGAGCAGTCCTGCTCAGCGCCGATGCAGAGCAGCCTTGCTGCAGCGGACCGAGGAGAACAGCGGGGCGGGGAATGCAGGCATGGCCAATGATGTAAGCGGAGCCTCTGAGTGGGTGAAAGGCCGGGCCTTGCGCTGATCATGAGGGGCAGGGACATGGATGTGGGTGACAATTCATGGAAATGGAACGGAGGGTGCACGTGCTGGCAAAGGCTTCGGGCCAGGCAGGTCAGGGTGGGCTGCAGCACGAAGAAGAATCATAGATGCAACGGGTGTAGGTGGGTGATTCAGCTGAATCTGCAGACGCAGTCGCAGGTGCCAGTGCCGGAGGTGGAAAAGATTAGGCATATCTTCCAGTTGTATGTTCCGCGCAGCGATGAATTCCGCATGTGCATTAATATTGGCAGATGTGTCTGTAAAAATCCTGTGGCGTAGACGTATCGCAAGAGCTACAGCCGTAAGGATGGCGCTGCGGCGGAGCTGGCAAGGAGCCTGCGTATCGCCGGACTAGTACGCCTGCGTACGGCTTGTTGCGTTGTTGCATGAGACTTTTTTCGGAGGTTGAGCAAGGTACTTTGTGTGCATATGAAGTATCTGGCTGGTATTGCTGTCGAGTGCCACAGTGCCACCGAGTACGTGACTCGCGTATACGTTTACGTAAGTTACGATGGGATAAATGACCTGATGTGACGTGCTTTTTTTCAGGATAACGACGAGCTTTTACAGAACTGACGACCTACGGTGGCCCTTTCGCGCCCCGCCCCGAGGCCCTGTCGGGCGGCCGGAGGGGGAGGGCTGGTACGGCCTTGCACTGTGGGGGCGTGCGCCCCGGCTCTCATGTGCGGGGGGCCCGTGATGGAATGCTCCAGTGGGGCAGGATGGAGTGGGGGTGCTGCTGTAGGGGGGTCGGTGGTGGCTGGTTTTGCTGGGTGGGCAGTTAGTGGCGGTTGGGTGGTTTGTTCGCTGTGGCGCGGTTTGTGGCGCGGGTGCCGTAGTGGAGGGGTGCGGGAGTGCGCGTGCGTGTGGGTGCGTGGGTGTGGTTGTGTCGGCTGTGTCGGTTCGTTTGTGGCTTTTTCGCCTGGGAGAGTGATGCTTTTTGCTGGTGTCTACTTTCGGGGTTTTGGCCGTCTACTTTCCTTCCGTTGCCCTCGCTGCCGGGCTATTGCGTTCATCTCCGTGTAACACAGAACTGACGACCTATGAAAGCCCTCATGCATGCAATAGCCCTGTCAATGCATGTCGGAAAGTCGCCATGCATGCAGGATTTTAGTGCCATAAACTTAAATGGCGACGTTACCTTACAAGCAGCTATCTTACGTGCTGAGACAAGTCATTTTAGTTTTGGTCGTCATCTGTGACACTCAGAGTGGGGAATGCAGGATCGGGCGCATGACATACGCATCACCAATCATTTCACTGATGTGAAAAGAGAGCTTAGTGTTACACGGAGATAAACGCAAGAGCCCGGGCAGCGAGGGCAACAGCAGGAAAGCAGACGACCAGAACCCCGTAATCACGCAGCAAAACGCAGCAACAGCCCCAGGCGAAAAGCCACAACGAACCAACACAACTGATACAACCACAGCGGCGCAACCACACGTGCACTCTGCACTCCACATAACACTGCACCCCGCCGTGCATCCATCACACCAAAGCCGCACCGCGACCGTCCGCACCCCGCACCGCCGCCCGCCCCCAGCAGGCTCGGACACCACCATTCTCCCGTGATTCCCAAATTTGTTTTCGTTTTTACTGCTCCCAACAGCACCACCACCACCGCAACCGACCCTGCCCGAGCACTCCACCGCGGGCACCCCACCCATGAGAGCCTGGGGGCGTACGCCCCCCTCAGAACAGGGCATACAAGCCTCCCGACTGCAGCTCGGCAGGGACGTAAGGGAGCTCGTGGCGCAGCATCGCCTACCCCGCTGCAGCCCTCGGCCATCATGGGAAGACAGAGGGCCAGCAAGGAAAGACGTCACGGATGCTCGTCATCCGGAACTCATTGGTTTCTCAATCTAGTGATGGAAAATGGCAGATTGAGACAGCTACACCCTCAAGGACTAAATTTAGGAGCCCTAACGCTCAGTGAATCGCCGTTGACTGCTGGACTGCACACCATGCCGTCTGATGAAGGCCATTCGGCACGGGCCGAAACTAAGGTCACGGGTAGCCCTGTATGCAGTTCTGTAACCAGCAGCATCCAGTGTAATCCTCTACCTTCATTGATAGTACATGAGCTCAGCTGCGTCAGCTGACAGTTAATGTACGCATGCGACATCCTGGGATCAAGTAGTTATGACACAGACAATGCTGTTTGATGCGAGTGTGCAACAACAAATATTCTATCACAAACTGCACAGACCGGGTTGAGTCGCGACTGCTTGTGGGCCCGGCGAGTGCTGACTATGTTACACGGAGATGAACGCAATAGCCCCGGCAGCGAGGGCAACAGAAGGAAAGTAGACGGCCAAAACCCCCGAAGGTAGACACCAGCAAAAAATCAATAACGTCCCCAGGGAAAAGCCACAACGAACCGACACAGCCGACACAACCACACCACGCATTCCCACACACATGCGCACTCCCGCACCCCTCCACCACGGCACCCGCGCCACAACCGCAACACATCAACAACCACCACCGCACTACTGCCCACCACCGTGCTGACTGTGTGTTTGGTGTGCGCGTGGGCTGCGTGGTACTGCGTGGTGTGTGAGTGTCTGATTTCGAGCGGGCGCTAGTTCGTTTATGGCATTTTGCTCATGCGGCGCGTGGCCTTGGTGCTTACGGTGGCCGGTCTGTCTGTATGCTTGTTGCCTGGTCTATTGCCTCGGCGCTGCTGAGTCCTAGATCTATCACTGTGTAACGCAGACGCGCCTGGATTCCACCTGCCACCGTGAACTCACGACAACAACGACCATGGGTTCCACAGAGTTGCCACTATGCTAGCAGTAGCGAGGACAGCACAACGCAGGGATGGACCTGGGCGCAATATATACCACTGCGCTTGCTGTGGCCGACACGTTAGACTTCCAGTTGCGTATACAAAGCTGTCACCAGTCTCTCTCTCTCTCTCTCTCTCTCTCTCTCTCTCTTCTCTCCCGTGTTGTTCCTGGGCCCATCGTACGTACTCCCTGCTACACTAGATCACCGGTGGACTGACGACAGACAGAGTAGGAACGTCTGTGTTGGATCAGAGTCAGGTGGATCGCCCGCAGCAACGTGCAACGTCACAGCCTGCCATTCAGCCAGTCAAACACAACTGTTTACAGCTTCACACATTGTACACTACTTAAGACTGTATGTATCTCACCTGTGGCAAAATACGCACTGTGAGTCTACGATGTTTGCCCGCAGCAACGTAAGCAACGTCACAGCCTGCACTTCGCACACAGCTCAATCAATGTCCTAGGCATCAATGCCAACTCACAGCAGTATGCAAACAAAGTCCAAGAAACACGTACCTGCCATTCAGCCAGTCAAACACAACGACTGGTGAACTGGCAGTCAGTCCTATATGTGACAGCAAACTCGCTGATCACCATGCAGATCTATGCATCAACGTTCTACTCCCGCAGTCTCATGCTTGCATTGCTGCACAGCACCTGCGGCCACACCAACGACTAGCTTGCACACAGTTGCCTAAAGCCTAGATCTGCCACAGGATCCGATCCGAAGAGATCCACAAAAGTAATATTGGACATGCCATTCAGGCAATGGCCTTCCCTGGTGCGGGTCGCGCCAACGGTCTTATTCCTGCCATTGACCGAGACCATGGCGAAGCTGTTGCTGTTGCCATCAGCCGTCAAGTTGACCGTGCCATCATTCGAGCTAGATATGACGATGTTTGCCGGTGCAATTGACGGCTGGGCCGACGTGACGGACGCTGTTGCCAGCAGCAGCAGCAGCGTTGACAGGCTGGCTGCCTCGGCGCTGCGTGCAGCTGCAGCCTGCAGCCTAGGCATAGCATCGGGGTCTGAGGTCGGAAAATGGGCCCGATAGACCCCCCATTTCTTATATCCGAAATCGGATGCATATGGGCTCGACAACTGGATCCCCATTTTCACCTTATTTCCTCCGATACACAAGACTCAAAACACTCCAAAAACGATAGAATTCCCGATTTTCTGAAAACCGTATCGCATTTTACCATAAACCGATAGCTATGATATAATATGCCTGCAGGCCACCGTCTTGATGTTACTTGCGTACTTCTGGAGTAAACTATGTACAAAACGTGCACAGAAGTGCCTGCTGTTGTACGGGCACGTGAGTACGGCATGACTGTCGTGCGCGCGGTGGAAGCGCTTGTTTCCCGCTGTAGGGTGACCTGGCCGCAGGCAATTGCGAGACATATGATCAATGCTTAAAACGTTGCATGTAACAAGACAGCCGCAAGATATGAATTTCGTGGCAGCACGGCATGCGCAGTGCTGCAGAGGATACATCTGCCCGGCCACCGTTCAAACTGAACGCTGGCGGATCCTTGGCCAACACTTTTGCTGAATTTCACAATTTGTGCAGGTTCCCCGGTCTGCTGACACACGTCGCTGTCAAGCGATCAAGCGTTATTTCTTTCGGACAAGGCATTTTGGCTTTGGCCCCCTAGCCATTCTATGCTGCTGTCGCTGCAGTCCTTCGGCATCGCCAGTTGCATGTAGAATCATGCCTTCATAGTGAATGAACGTGACCGTTCCGATGCGGTAAATGTCTTCACCCTAGAATTGCTTGTGGTGAAACGCTCTCCGGCGAGCTGGATCCAGAGCGCTGCGCGGCCGTGAGCGGGGTAGCAATCTTGAACTCAACCCTCGAGCCAAACGTGGGTCAGGCGGTGTTTACAAGTGTCACACGGGGATGAACGCAAGAGCCCGGCAGCAAGGGCAACAGCAGGAAAGCAGACGGTCAAAACCCCCCGAAAGTAGACAGCAACAAGCAGCAACAGTCTGATGTGAAAAGCCCCAAAAATCCGTCACAACCAACACAACCACACCCACGTATCCGCACACATGCGCGCGCCCATGTGGCAGAATGTGCACTGTGAGTCTACGATGTTCGCCCGCAGCAACATGCAACGTCACAGCCTGCACTTCGCACACAACACAATCAATGTCCTAGGTATCAGTGCCAACTCACAGCAGTATGCAAACAAAGTCCAAGAGACACGTACCTGCCATTCAGCCAGTCAAACACAACGACTGGTGAACTGGCAGTCAGTCCTATATGTGACAGCGAACTTGCTGATCACCATGCAAATCTGTGCATCAACGTCCTACTCCCGCAGTCTCATGCATGCATTGCTGCACTGCACCTGCGGCCACACCAACGACTAGCTTGCACTCAGTTGCCTAAAGCCTAGATCTGCCACACACCCCCTCAAGCACTGTCGCTTGGTGGTGGCTTCAAATATCCAGCAATCGCATTGGTCAGCATAGGCCCGGACAATGCCTTTGTCAGCATGTCAGCCTTCTGCTCCTCAGTAGACACAAATTCCACCGACACCTCACCACGCAAGTTACCTGTTCCTAATGAAATGGTACTGCACATCAATGTGCTTGGACCTGCCAGCTACTCCAGCAGTCCTCTGCTTCATCAGCTGAAGCGCACTCTGGTTGTCACAGTACAATGGCATGCACTGAACCTTACCGTAGACATCACTCAGCAGCTTCCTCACCCACAGTGCTTCCTTCACAGCCATTGCTGCTGAGATGTACTCCGCTTCACTCGTAGACGTCGCCACCACCGTCTGCAGCTTGGATGCCCACAGAATCGGCCCTCCGTTCATCGTCATCAGCATCCCTGAAGTGCTCTTCCGACCATCAAGCTCTCCTGCCAGGTCTGCATCTGAGTAGAGCCGCATCACCGCCTCTCGTGGCATGCCCAGCTCCTTGAAGTCCGCCTCAGTGTATGCCCGCACCCCCTGCTCTCCACGTGGAGGACTGTACTGGTACATCAGCCCCCAGTCCCAGGTCCCTCGCACGTATCTAAGCACACGTTCATTGCCGCGAAATGCACATCTGTGGGGCTCGACATGAATAGACTCAGCACCCCCACAGGATATGCGAGATCTGGCCGTGTGTGAGTGGAGAGGTACAGCAGTGCACCCACCGATTCTGAGTAGCCCGCCTTCCGCTGGTCATCATCCTTCAGTGGCGAGCCAGACGTCTTCTGCAGTTTGTGTCTTTCCTCCATCGGCGTCGCCTTGGGCTTGCAGTCCCACATGCCTGCCTTCTCCAGCATGCGCTTGGCGTACTGCCCCTGACTCAGCATCACCCCCTGGCCCTTCACTTCTGCCACCTCCTGCCCCAGAAAGTAGCTCAGCTCGCCCAGGTCTTTCACTTCAAAGTGCTTGCTGAGGTCCGCAACTGCCTTGTCATCTTCCCCCTCAGCTGCCAGGATGGCAGCATCGTCGACATGGACCAGGAAATACCACCCTGTCGCGTCCAGTCCCTCGAATGAACAAGCACGGATCATGCTCTGACTCCGTGTACTTGTCGCTGATCATCGCCTTTGTCAGCTCTTCATTCCAGGCTCGCGGTGCCTGCTTCAGCCCATACAGAGCTTTCCGCAGCCTCCACACCTTGTTGCCTTGCCGCAGCTCGGGCGGCGGGCGCACGTACACCACCTCCTTCAGGTCCGCATGCAGAAACGCTGTCTTCACGTCCACCTGCCGCAGCTTCAGCTTGGGATCTGCCGCTTTCAGAGCCAGCATCAGCATGAAGGTTGCGCTCTGGGCCGTAGGCGCGAACAGATCGCCGTACTCCCCTTCCTGCTGAAGGTTGCCCATTGCGACGAGCCGGTACTTGTGCCTCACAAGGTTGCCTTTCTCATCAAACTTCAGATCGCACACCCCCTTCGACGGGAGCGCCTTCTGACCGGGCGGCAGATCACATTCCTCGATCACGCCCTTGCCCCTGAGTGAGCCATACTCTTCATCTTTGGCACTCACCCAGACCTCCCTGTCTGGTCGCTTCATCGCCTCCTGATACGACTTCGGTGCGACCAGCAGGTCTTCATCACTTGCAGTCTGCACCCCCTCAGCCACAAACAGCTGAGCCTGGTACGGCAGATTCGGCGGATTTCTGGCACGCGCCGGGTAGCGCCTCTGGCCACCTGCCCCAGCGGCCCCTCCGCCTCCATCATCATGCATGGGCTCATCCTGCCCATCGTCACCGGAACCATCATCAGGGTTCCCCTCAGCATCAGCACCGGCCCCCGGGTCCTCACCCTGGCCGTCCCATGCTGCATCTGAATCATCGTCACTCAGTGACCACTCATCACTGTCCTCCAGAGTCACGTGGTCTGCGTCCTCATCACCTGCTTCGTCATCAAACAGGATGAGTTCATCGTACTCTGTCTCCGGCAGCGCCTCTTCTGGCTCTCTGGGCTGCTGCAGCTTCTCGTCCTCACGGAACGAGACATCCGCACTGTCCGACAGCTTCCACACACCCTTCGCTTTGTGCATCACTGTCCAGGCCTTCATGTGTCTGGGGTAGCCGACGAAGATCACGTCTCTGCTGACATCGTCCAGCTTGCTGCGCAGCTCTGACGGAATGTGCTCCGTCGCCTTGCTCCCGAACACCCTCAGGTGTGACACATCTGGCACCTTCTCCCAGAACAGCTCATGCGGAGTCTTGTTCTGGCCTTCTGTCGGCACCAGGTTGCGAGTATATGGTGCCGTGTCCATTGCTTGTGGCCAAAGCCGCTTCGGCAGACCCGCATCCTTCAGCATCGCACGCGTCCTCTCAGACAGCGTTCGGTTGATCCGCTCTGCTCTGCCGTTCTGCTGCGGTCTTCTTGCCACACTGTGCTGCATGATGATGCCCCGCTTGCTGCACCACCACTTCAGCTCGCCCTTGAACTCAGTGCCGTTGTCCGAGCGAATAATTTTCACCCACATTACAGGCTTCTGCGGTGTCTGCAGCTGCCTCTCCCACTCTTTCAGGCGCGTCACCAATGCTTCTGCGACCTGATCCTTTGTGCGCACACAGATGACTTCAGCATAGCGGCTGTAGTCGTCCAGCAGCGTCACCGCATATCTCTCTCCTTTCAGCCCCGGCACCCGGATCTCCATCATATCCGTGTGCACAAGCTGTAGCGGCGCCTCTGCCTCTGAGTCTGAGCGGGGGTAGTGTGCCCGCGGCTGCTTCGCCAGAGGACAAATCTCACATGCCTTGGCATCATCGGCTGGCCACTTCACCTCGCCCATGCCGGTCACCACCTTCTCGGCGCGTCGCAGATTCTGCATGCCCACATGGCTGTAGCGTCTGTGCCACAGCTCCGCCTGCTTGGCCACGTACGCGTGGGCTGGATGACGATTGGCTGACGTTTCTGGTACCATCTGACAGTTCATATAGTACAGCCCGTCCCGCAGTGTTCCCGTCAGCACCACATCTTCATCGGAATCACGAACTGTCAGCTGACCTCGTCTGCCTTCCCATGAACCGTTGACGGAGTTCACGTAGCCACCTGACAGCAGATTCATGTCCATGCTCGGCACGCATAGCACATGCTTCAGCGTCACAGTTGACCCATTCTCCATCTCCAGCAACGCCTTGCCCGCGCATGCCACCACGTGCTCTTCCTTCCCGGCTAGAGTCACAATGTCAACCGGCGTGTCCTCCTTGTCGTGGACCAAGCTCAGGTCACTCACAAAGTTGTGAGTCGCGCCTGTGTCGAACACTAGCATGTCCGGCCTATCTGCACGGACCGTTACAGTCGCCGCTGCGACTCTTGCATCTGCCCTGACCGACAGTGCTTTTCCGGGCTGAGAACTCTCCTTGCCACCTGCCCCTTCACGCTGCTGATCCCGGAACCACTTCATTTCCCGACCCGCAGACATGTCATCTTTCCTCTTTCTGCATGCTCGCCATCTGTGGCCATCCTTACCACAGTAGTGGCATGGCCCCTGCGTCGGAGCCCGCGCCGCGGCCGCATGCCCTGTTAACTTTCGTTCTGGCAGAAATGTTACGAGATCCTTGAAGGTATCGCAGATGACCTCCAATGACGCTCCACGCCGCACATCCGCGCCCAGTTGTGGCCCAACCACACTTCCCAATGTCGGTCTTATGCCCTTGACAAACTGACTGACAAGAAGAGTTTCCTGACCCTCCATGCCCGCGTCCTCGAAGTCCTCGCGGAGCATCAAGACCTCATCAATGTACTTTTGGACACTCTTATCTCCTTGTCGCAGGTCGTTTGCTTTCTGCAACAGGGAGTGTCTGCGCATGTATTGGTTCCCTTCATGCTCATGATGCAGCGCTTGCCACGCCGCCATCGTTGTTTGCGCGCCCTGAACCGTTCTCAACAACGCTTCTTTCAGACCGAACTTAATGACCGCCCTAGCCTTCCTGTCCTCGGCTACCTCGGCGTCATCATCCTCAGCTGGCTCCTCGGTCAGCCATCTTTCCCACCCCTTCATGGTGAGGGCTGCCTCCATGTGGGCGAACCACTGACGGAAGTTACCGTCCCGCCCCAACTGCTGGATCCGACCCACGCCACTGCCAAATCCGACATCCCCCATATTGCCACCCAGTTACGGCCTGGCCACGCAAACAGTTACGTATTGCGTCGGGATTTGTTGCCCAGTTACGGCACAACTACGGAATTGGTCTGCAGCGGGTTCACACTCTCGTGACGGGCCCCATAACCTGTGGCAGAATGTGCACTGTGAGTCTACGATGTTCGCCCGCAGCAACATGCAACGTCACAGCCTGCCATTCAGCCAGTCAAACACAACTGTTACAGCTTCACATATTGTACACTACTTAAGCTGTATGGATCTCACCTGTGGCAGAATGTGCACTGTGAGTCTACGATGTTCGCCCGCAGCAACATGCAACGTCACAGCCTGCACTTCGCACACAGCACAATCAATGTCCTAGGTATCAGTGCCAACTCACAGCAGTATGCAAACAAAGTCCAAGAGACACGTACCTGCCATTCAGCCAGTCAAACACAACGACTGGTGAACTGGCAGTCAGTCCTATATGTGACAGCGAACTTGCTGATCACCATGCAAATCTATGCATCAACGTCCTACTCCCGCAGTCTCATGCATGCATTGCTGCACTGCACCTGCGGCCACACCAACGACTAGCTTGCACTCAGTTGCCTAAAGCCTAGATCTGCCACAGCCCACCCCAGCAAACCCGACCACCACCGACCCCCCAACAGCAGCTCCCCAACCACAGCCTGCCCCACTCGTGCACTCCACCACGGGCTTACCGCCCATGAGAGCCCGGGGGCGCACGCCCCCCACAGCGCATGGCGTACCAGCCCTCCCCCTCTGGCTGCCTGGCAGGGGCCTAAGGGCGGGGCGCCAAGGGCACTGGCGGCGCCGCATTGCTCTCCCCGGCAGCCCACGGCCACCCGCGGGAAGGCGGGACGGGCCAGCACGACAAGACGTTGGGCCGGCCTGCGCCGCTGCAACCGCGGCCCCCTGTCCATCACGGCGGCCAGCGGCCGCCTACAGTACGTCCAACGGGACAGCGTGGCCAGGCACCACCGCCCGGCCTGCCAGCCGCATTCGCACAACTGCCTGTGGCCACATGTGGGGGTTTGGGGTGAGCGTGTCGATTTTTCCGACAATGGGGCAAGGTATCTGCAAAAAGTGCACATTTCCCCGATAGTCGTCAACATACCGTCATTTCGATCCCAAACCACTCCCAATGGTCTCAAAGCACACACAACACCTCAAAATCACTATACCTTCACCTCCGTTGGTGTAATGTGGGTGACACCTTGCTCTGCCTCGTCAGCTCTTGCTGGTGATAGGTGCTAGCATCGCGATGCGTCGCAGCGGCGCCATGACGCGATACTAGTGCGTGGTTCATGAGATGTATCGTTGACCTGTCCAACTGGGCAACCTGCAGGCTTGCGCAAAAAATAAAACACCGCTCCACGCTGGAGGCCACAGTGCTGACCTCAACTTCCCTGCCCCATGGTTTCATAATGATATAATGGTTAGTTAGTTTAGCTGGGAGTGTTCATTTTCAGCCATTGCATATTGCCCAAGGTATCTGTTACAGCAGTCCTTGAAGAACACAATCAATCTTGCTTACAGTGCATCATCTTCTATGCATCTGTACTGAAGCAAGGTTTTAGACTCGCAGCATTGCCACGTGCATGACAATTATTCAATGCAGCATGCCATAAAAGCAGTCACATCCAAAGCCATTGTAGGCTCTTCCGCCTTGCTCCACACTGTGGAGTCCACAGACTATGACACACAAGTACATGCTCTGCCTGCATGAGGAAGTATGGCATTGTGCCAAATAGGAGCATAGGTACTTACAAGTGGCCTGGAGTGGCCACAGGCATGCCGTGGCCAGCACGCATTGGCAACGAGAGGCGATGGTTGGGAAGCACCCCGGAAGACCACTTCGAGACGTTGATGGCTCCCCCAGGCCAATTGGTGGGCCATTGGGAACGCCTAGACAGGTTTGGGAAGGGTTTGGGGATGTTTGGGAAAGCAAGGTCCATTTCCCCGGAGATGAGGGTCCATTTGGCCCTGAAAGGCCCGTGTCCCCAGTATCACAAAACAAGGTTACACGCAGTCCTGGAGCATGTAGACATGCCTCATGGACGTCCCGAACTCGTTTGGGGGGTTCCCAGGTGTCTGCTTGAACACTGGACGTGCTATAGAGCTGAGTGCACAACCCCTGGAAGAGCCTTGCTTGAGCACACAGGGGCCGGCCAGTGGGATTGCGATGCATGTTCACAGGCGGGGACGGGCGCAGTGGGATCGTGTCATTGCAAGTGGGAGAGGCTTGGCAAAGCCTGGTTGTGAGTGGCCGTGGGGGCGTGATGGAGCATGGCTGAGGTCGCATGCAAAGGTGTGGCAAAGATGAGGTGATGATGTGTGCCGTTTTGCCCCTGTTTCAGTTCCCCGTACTTTGACATACTGATGTTTGCTTCTGGGCGTTTGCTGACCCTACTCATGCTAATCATCAATGCTGGGCTGTTGCATCAATCTCTGTTTGAATGCGTACACACAGGTATGCATGTGATCTGTCCACGACATTCCATGGTACGACCATCAATATCTGCGGACCCTGGCTAAGGCTGCTCAGCAACACAGAGTTCTGTTCAGGCGGACTCTGTGGGTCACGCCGGTAGTGGTGCGGCACGTCTCCAGCATCGCGGACTCGGACTCCAGTGTGCACGGCTACATCATGCTTCCTTCCCTCAGCCCTGCTGGGGCCTAGATCTACACCATTGTGGCACTTTCACATCATGACTCTGTTGTAAACATATACGTTGCGAGCACTGGACGAATGAACTACGAGTACTTGAGTTATACTGCTATGGATGCATGCTGGCAGAGTCATACTGCAACCATGCTGCAACCATGCTGCAACCACGCTGCTGTCATGTGATGAACAGTCAAAACAACGCAAAGCCGAGTGAACAGCAGCGTGTGCTTACAAGCCTGGGGCATATAATTCTGCCCACACGGGCGGCCACTACATTAAACCAGGAGCGGACATCTCTTCACCCAAATATGTGGTACTAGCTTGGTTGCATTTTTCAGGAGTTCGAAAATACAGTAGAATCCAAGGCTTGATGCAGCTCCGTGAACAAGTGCCTGTTCTAATCTACCTTGGCGCAAGACTCGGGACAACAAGCTGTGGCTCTCAGGCCATGCTGCAAACTCTGCATGCGCATCAGAGGGCAACACAAGCTCTGCATCATCGACCACCGCGTAGCAGATGCGGCATGCATGCCGCCTCAGAAAAGTGTTGAATGCCATGGCCACAAGGCCTGAGTGGGTCTTGTCATCATCGCTAGCGCCGAATGAACTCTGACTCTGCAGAAAACCAGCAGATCAGGCCCCGGTCTCGTCTGACATACCCCCTGCCGTGTTACATATCATTGTGCCACCTGAGTGGCTGTGTTTGACAGCAGTCACATGTCTATTCACAGAAAAATTTATGTGCCCAGTCGATGCGTCACAGTGGTGCACATGCTCATGTCTGCACCATGCAGCATATTCACATCGCCCACTGGCAAACATGAGAGGACTGTGTAGCATTTTCAGCAAGATCCAAATAGTGCACATGTAAGTTCGACATAGGGTCCACCTTGGAACTCAGCTTGATATGCTGAACGAGCACGTTGCGTGTAGAAACTGGAATGCAAGAGCAAAGAATGTCAGCAGGATGCGGATGGTGTGAGGGCCCCACCTGTTATCTCAAAGCTTCGGCAGATGACAGCGAGGCGGTCGCGCTCCCTGCGGCCGCAGCGGGGGTTCGGCAGGCCGTTGCTGGGGGCCGGTGCGGTCGCCATCGGCGCCGGCTGTGGCGCAGGGTTGCCGTAGTAGTCGTAGGGGCCGTAGTATGGAGGGCTGTAGTCCTCCCCAAAGTCCTGCGGGAAATCGCAGTCCAGCAGCCGCTCCTCCTTGCCCGTGCACACCACCTGCAGAGACACAAGGTTGAGATGCGCAAGGTATGGTCCCCGCCTGTTGGAGGTGTCAATGAAGTCATGAATGTACAGACCCACTGTGAGAGCGGGTCACTTGGGCCCCCCCTGCTAACAAAGGCAGCGCATAAGCGGGCAGCAAGCCATGGCCACCCATGGCACACATGGCCACATTGGTGCATGACCACGCAAAATTCCCCCAATCCACATTTCATGCAATTGTACGAGGCCTTCTGCCCTGCATCTTCAGGATTCACCAATGAATCCAGAACAACGTTGCAGGATGCATATGTCCCTGGATGAGCCAGCAGCGGCTTCCTTTTATAAACAAATCGCGCAGGCATACCTGAGGCGCCCAGATGGGAGTTTCGTCATCTACAGTGATGTACTCTGACCTGTAGCTGTAGTCATGCAGAGACACACAATACAGAGGCAGGAGATACCAATGCAGACCTGCCGCGCACAGTGCCTGATATGAGAGCAGATCACTTTGGCGTTTGCTACCGACGGCAGTGGGTTTGTCAGGCAGCAAAAGATGGCCATGTCGGCACATGGCAAAGCACACATGGCAGTATCATTTCTGCAATCCACGATTCAGGCAATTGACCCAGACCTTGTGCCCCGCATCAGAACTTGCGAACGGATCCAGAATAAATAAAATTTGCAAGATGCATACACCCCCTGACCATACGCCAGCAGTGTGTTCCTGTTGGAAACGAATCGCGCAGGCATACCCGAGTTGCCCAGATGGGGATTGCGTCATCCTCGGTTCTGTAGTCGTACGATCCGCTGTAGTCGTAGAACTCCGAGTCGTCCTGCTCGTCCATGACGGTGCCAAAGGGGAAGCCCAGCTGCCGGCACACCACCTGAGCGTCCAGCGTGAAGTCCTCCGGTTCACGGCCAAACCTGCCCGTGCAGATGCGGCCCCACTGCCCCTCCCGGAAGAGCTCCACCTCGCCAAAGTGCACAGCGTCGCAGGCAGCTGTGGGCGGGTCGGTGCCGTTGAGGGGCACTAGACGTACATCACCCTCCATGGGCGGCGCCGCGGGAGCGTCGCAGCCTGCACGCGTCTCGGCGCTCAACATCTCAAGAATAGAAGACGATTGCAATCGCGGCAGCGGCATGATTGACAACGTGGCAGAGGCGATCACCGGTACAGCAGATGCCGCGGTCAAACAATGTAATGTGCAAAGCGTGTGCTGCAACCACAACCGTGCGCTGCTTGTGAGATCTCGTGGCGCACCGCCAAATATGATAGGCCAAGACATAGTCTGCTGAATTCAGGAGTACAAAGACAAAAACAGACACGTCGACACTGCCACGTACAACTGTAGTGATTCAGGCCGAGGCAGATGCACAGATGGTACATAGATACACACTGGTACAACCACACAGGATTGGGGTGATTCAGGCCTGGCATAATTCAGGCAGGAGCTGGAGCACACCGGACGGAGTCGCGCAGACAAGGGCGGCAGCTCTCCGGATGGAATCGCTGCCATAGTCGAAGAAGTATGAATAGTAGTCATCGGACATGATGTCGATGTCGCATGCTGCGAGGTTGGGCTCGGAGCCATCGCAGGAGATGTCGCTGATTAGGCGGGGGGAGCCTTCGGGTGCCGGGAATGGGGAGGTGGTGCCGACAACGATCTGCGCGCCCGTGGAAAAGCCGAGCGTGCGGCATGCGACTTGTGTGCCTCGGCGGCCTAGGTCACGGAAGTTGTCGTCAATGATCGACCAGACACTGTTGATGAGGACCTCCAGTCGGCCGTACTCCCAAGCCCCGCTGGCATCGGCACTGCCGGCGACCAGTCGTACCTGGCCATTGGCTTGCGCTGCATGTCACGGGACGTTACATTCCATTTTCTAAAGCTGCGTTGCACAGGACCGCCTAAACTTGAGGTCTGTAGGGATCCTCGATGCCGACCGCAATGTGACGAAACTTGTTGTGACGAGGTGATGGCATCGACCAGAGGCAATGGCTTACCTGGTGGGATCTCGAGTTCAAGGGTACCGTATGCTTGCAGACTGGTGGGCCAAATGTTGAGCAAGTGCTTTCAGCTACGTTAATATTTTTTTTGTGCATCCAGGGCTGCTTAGACTAAGGTGCAGAGTTCAAGCGGTCATTCAAGCTGAGCGATGGTATACCAGGCAACGTAGCCAGCAGGACGGGCTAAAGGTAGCCGCCAGATTAGTTCCTGCCAGCACAGGATTGTGCCATCTTTACATATATAGGCAGACTATATAGGCAGACTTGCAAACCAGAACTGCAGCAGACTTGCAAGACTGGGCGAGAGGCGGGAGAGGCGCACTGCTGGACACGCAAAACAGGCGCTGGACGGCGCCACAGGTGGCGGTCTCCCCGAAACCGGTGCGGCGGCACGCCCCAACGCTGGCCTCTGGGCCGGCGCAGCGGATGCCACCCAGCCATGGTGGCAGCAGCGCGGGAGATTGGTCAGCGGCCTCGAAGAAGCCCGTCACAAAGCCCATGTCCCGGCAGGCGATATCTGAAGTACTCTGCATGCATGGCAGTACTTTCTCCTTCCTTGCATCTGAGTTCTGTTTTTCCGAATGGCTGTGCCTGGCGTACCGCACCGAGCTGACGCATGCACCAGGATACAACTGCACCCTACGGTGCTGCACGTTGGCAAGCGTGCAAAATCAAGGCACCCCCACGCACATAGTACAGACCATGCATGCTTACAGTGCAGGGCAGGCAGCGCACATCTAGGATGCCAAAGTCGCCACTGCAGAGGGTGCCCCAGGCGCCAGCATGGAAGACCTCAAGAATTCCAGACTCCGAGTCAGGGGTTGCGCCCGGACTTGGGTCAGTCAGCCGGAACTCGCCCTCGGTGGCTGCATGCCATAGAAGACACTTGCACAGCAGCTGAGAGCGTGTTACCAGCAGAAACAGAACATGCATGTGTTGCTCTGCTCAGGCGCCTCCCGGACTCGAGCAAATTTGGGGTTGTCCATGTTGTAGCACAGGTCTCCTGGGCGGGCTTCCAGGCCACCGGATGCTGGGCTGTCGCTTGCATGCACATTGAGCGACTAGGAACTGCAGGGCGGCCAGACGAGCATCACCTTGGCCAGAACAGCGTCAACCGACAGTTTGACACAGCATATGGGCAGGCTTGATGCAGGGTCCCGGATGGAAAGAAAGGCTGCTTGCCAAAAGGGCTGGAAGATCGCACCGGTTTCAGGGGCCCCAACGCAGCCAATGACCAAGCCCAGACCGTTTGAGTTCAGACAGTCCCGGCTGAAGAAGAATTCTGGGTCAAGGTTTCCGCTGCAGTCAAGCAGGCGCTCCTCCGTTCCCGCGCAGCTAGAGGCAGAGATCGCAATCTCGGGGAACACGGGCGTGGACCGCAGAGTGACACGCTCGGCGTTGGACAGAAACTGCGGCACGATGGTGCCGGCGCCGAAGCCGAGCTGGCGGCAGGCGACGTTGGCGTCAGGGGCATCGAACGAACCAGCGCAGACCTGGCTCCAGGAGCCCTCGAAGAAGACTTGCAGGCGGCCGGTCATCCAGTTGGCGACAGGTGCCTCCTCGATGAGCCGCAGGTCTCCCTCAGCTGCACACGAGTGCGGCTCCAGTATCTCGCAGACCTCAAATGCAAGATGTTTTTCTACCCAACCACCGGAACATAACCACGCCTGCAATGTTGCGGTTGCAGCAGAAACAACGTTGTATCTATGCAGAGCAGACTCCAGGTGCTGCAACAGTATGACCTGGGAATTGTGATAAAAAGGGGTCAAGTGCACAAGGACTGTGCTATGCCGACATAGAGGGCATCCTGACCGGCTACAGTTCAAAACCATTGGCATACATGACACCGCAGCTACCCTCGCAACCACTCGCCGAACGCTGCATGCGACAGCCATGTAGGGGTGCGCGCAGTTGCATACCAGCGCCGTCAGTTGTGATCTCCTCCAGTGCCTCCACAACAGGGAACTGCCTGCAGGCGATATGGATGCGGTGTGGCTGGTTGTTGCAGCCGGCATTGTTGTTCCGGAAGCCTTGCCCGAGGTCGCAGTCGATGAGGCGGGCTTCAGGGCCGTTGCACATGACAGAGCTCAGCCAGAAGCGCTCCACCGGCTCCTCTGCCTCCTCTGTGATCGTAGAGTAGTCGTAGTAGTTGCCATAGTAGTATGAGCTGTATGGAGATGGCGCCACATCAGGGTCTGGCGCGGGAGGTGGTGGCCGTGCTGTGAGGGGGTCGACGCGGGTGCCATGCGGGAAGCCCAGCTGCCGGCAGACCACGTCCGCAACAAGGTTGTCCTCTGCATCGTTCTCTGAAAACCGGCTGGTGCAGATGCTGCCCCACTCGTCAAAGTGCAGGACTTCCACAAAGCCAGTGTGGATGGGGTCGCAGAGGGTGCCAAAGCCGCCCCGCAGCCGGACCGCGCCCTCTGTGGTGCCCTCCTCCCGGGTGCAGCCTGCATGTTTGCAGTGCGAAAGGGGTTCCAGGTCCGATGCCACAACTGTTCTTGCTGTGCCGGGGCGAGGGCTGGGGTTGCTTGAAAACGTTGTTGGGCAGGAACAGTGCATCGAGCACCAGTTTTAGTGCCAATCGATTTCAACGGCGAGCACTTGTGTGAATGCATTTGTTGTTCAAGCCATCAATGAAAAGTACGTGATGTCCAGACAATTCATTTCACCGACAGCGGATCTAGTTGTACAATCCCCTGCAAGGTCTGCCTCCAAGAGAGAGACAAGCCGTGTCAATGATCTGCCTCCAAGGAAGCCGGCTCACCTTCTGCTGTGTTGCCACAAGCCAAGACTGTGCTGCTGGTGATGTTAGTGCATGCGCCAATCAGACCATCGTTGCTCTGGCACTCGGTGATGGATGTCTCGTTGCCATCGCAGTCCACATCAGCCAGAGCCACGGGCAGATTCTCGAAGAGCACCTGCAGCAAGGTCACCTTGATGGTGGTGGTGCTCTCCATGACCATTGTGGTCTCTAGTGTCACCGATTACGCGACGATGGTGATTACAACAGGCAGATTTATGATAATGTGACGACGAATTTTGCGACCTTTACGACAAGTACTTCAAAATTACAAGGTTTTGTTGAAAACTATTGGGCTGGTAATGACGTCGTAATTTTACCATGAGCAACTTTACATTACGATGTCGACGCAATTCAGATTTTTCATTGAAATCGGTCTCAATTGTAAACACTGTCATCACTCACTGCGGACACTTCATCACTCACATGACACAAATGCATTCAAGACTGCTGTATGATGCTGCGACGACAGCGGAGCAGCAGCCATGCCTGACTGTGCATTGCAATAGGTCAACGGTGGCAGAGACGCAGAGTGTACTGCCCTCAAGGCACTGAAGAGATGGGCATGATGGTCGATCCAATGTCACACGATGATCAGTCCCGATGCACGCCGACAACTAAGGCAAATGCGCGAAAACATGGTTAGTGGCAATCCTGCTCACCTGACTGAGAGAGTTGGCATAGGACTGCGTGAAGCGCAGCGCAGCGCCTCCGTCGTAGCCAAAGGCCTTGCAGGCCACCTGTGCGGCGTCGGGGGTAAAGCGGTTGTTGTTGCAGACATTGCTCCAGAACCCACGCAGGAAGATCTCCAGGCGGCCGTACTCAAAGCCAGGCCCAGCAGTGCCGTCCACCAGCCGTGTTGCCCCGTCCATCTCTGCATGCAGCCCTCCAACTGAGGCTGCGATCGCTTCAGGATGCCAGGACAGAAAGTTGGAACACTTGAATTGCTCCGGGAAGTTCGCCTGAAAATGACCAAAACAGGCCCGGCGGTTGCTAGGAGGGGTGGCCATTACCTGGTAGCGCGAGACGGGCGTGGTCTGGCAAAAGCAGCACTGTGCCGCCGACAAGGTGCTGCCCTGATCGTTTTGATAGATGCAACTATAATTCTGGACAGCGACTGCATCTCAACCGCAGGCTGCTAGCATGAAGGGCTGCAGATGAGAGCCAGAGGACACATCATCATTGGAAGGCCTGTCAAGTGTACAGGGTGTGCTGGCTCAAGGGAGGTCGCAGCAAGCATACCGGGGTTGGGGCTGTTGAAGCAGAGGATGTGGACGTCCGCCTCGTGGCGGCACGTGCTACTCACGCGGCCCAGTGTGAAGCCCGGGCATGCGGAGAGGTTGGGCTCTGCGCCAGCGCACTGTGAGCCGGTCAGTACGATGGGCACGCGCTCGGTGCTTGCCTCGTCATCATCCTCCTGCATGGACATCACCGCTGCTGAATTGAAAGCACCGGCTGACTGATGAAACCTCTGGTTTCAAGACCACAATCGACTCACTGCTGATTGGCAGGTTCTCGTGCCGAGCTCACGCTTTCGCGTGGTCAGCCTCACACTACATGCAATGCAGCATGTGTAAACAGTTCATTGTGGATAGAATGACTTGTTGCGTGAGGACAGAATGCAACCCTGCGAAAGCTCAAGTTGGGCTCGTTGTGTACGTGACGTTACGAAACGGCAACACATGAGGCAAGAATATGTATTGGTAACGTGGTTTGAGGTGGAGGAAACGTGACAAACGTAAGACATTTTATAGTGGCATGGGTGTACCGTGTGATAAGGTCACATGAGCATATCTTTTTAAAATGTACACGGAAAATCTCCTTTGCTATCTAGTATTTGATGGTGCAGACATGTTTTGTGGCATGCTGAGTGTGGATGCCTGTGAGTGCTGCTTGGACGCTAGGAGATCGTTCGTGGCATCAGGTGGATCCGTGGCTAGAAGAGGAAACCGTGCGTGGCACCGTGTCACTCCAGTACTGGAGCGAGCGAAGCGAGCAAAAAAGTATAAAAACGCGCATGTTACGGGTTGCAACACGTACAATTGACATGTACTGGAAACGAGTTTTTAAGGCTTCGTTCCCGTTTTTGACAGCGTTACTCGTAACACAGCCGGGAACTGTCGGTAGACACAAGACGGAGCTAAAAATGCGGCAAGATAGCAACGCCGCCGGATACTCAGTGGGGGGCGCCCGCACAATGCATACATTTGCACCGGAGCCTAAGGCAGCTTCATCGTGTACACGTGGGCCGTCATATGCTCACGTAAATGCTCACGTAAATGCCGCCGGGACACATATGCATGCAGTGAGTTATGTTGCAAGGAGCACCTTCATCTGCTGTGCTACATCACAAAGCAGACTGCACGTGGCCAGGTAGCACAGCTAATCGACTTCTGGAGCGCACCAGCCTTTGGATCTGGAAGCCGCTTTGGAAGCCTAGCTGCCTGCATGCCACATCCGCGGATTCGGCGTTGAAGTCAATGTTGCGGCGGAAGCGGTTGATGCCGGAGTTGTCGCAGATGGTGCCCCAGCCACCGGCATGGAAGATCTCGAGGCGGCCGTACTCCGCATTGCCGTCTGCCGCCATGACTCCGTTGGCCAGCCTCACATCTCCCTCCTCTGCAATGTCACCATTGGTTGCCTGTGCTGCCATTGTCACCGCACAACCTCTTGCCTGAGCTGCATTGAAACAGCCGCAAGGAAACAGCAATGAAACAGCCGCAAGGAAACAGCAATGAAACAGCCGCAAGCCGATGGGATCCTTAAACTTCTGGTACAAGTATTGAATCAGGTGTATTGAATCAGGCGAAAGGAGCACGTCGGGTGCAGCATGTGGACGGCCTTTCTTGTAACATGGCATCCGACAAGAACGCATGTTGCGACGTCTCATGTAAAAGCATGCTTATGTGAAAGCATGTCACTGATAGCCGGTCTGGGTCGGTGCAGCTGCTACAGGTGATGATGTTGTGGCACGCCAGTGCGCCGTTCCCTCGATGCTGATGAGGCTATGATCTGTTTCAGTGTAACACAGTGGCGGTACAGGCACACGACACACGAGTCGTGTCTTCCAGTGTGACACGGCTGCGGCAAACATACCACGCGCAGCCTGCAAATATGGCTACAAGACACACCAAGAACTGCTGTACGCTACCCTACAAAGAACTGCTGCATGCTAACCGGGCGGCCATCGAGACGTGGCGCCGCCACGGAGTGTACGCACCGGCCAACGTGCTTGTCCCGCAGGCGACCTCGGCAAAAGTGCCGGCAAAGGGGTCGCAGGCGGCAGAGTTCGTGTATTCCCGGAAGCGGTAGTCGTAGGGGGCGTAGTCCGTGTTCTCTTCTGCTACAAATACCGGGCAGTCCACAAGGCGACTCTCGTCGCCTGTGCAGCCCAGATTTTCAAGAGCAAACGGAGCCGCAACTTCCTGCACAGTCGCTGCCAGATTCAGCAGCGCTTTTGTGTTGCAGCGAATCTGTTCAGAGAGTCACACATGATCGCCGAACCATGCTTCCTCAAGGTGTGCATGCGCCACCTTCCTGCCAGTGGCAGTGAACCCATAGCACGCAAGGGGGTGCCTGCACGCAAGGGGTTGCCTGCATGAGTGTGTCTCCATGCACTGTGTTGTGCTGTACGAAGAAAGGCCGCCCATGCACATACTCTTGCTCATGGCATGTGACAGTATCATGCAGGCATCCTGCACAATGACATCATACACTGGACTGCACATTGCTCTCACGCAACAGACTAGCTGCGCGCACGATCACACACGCCATGCTCACCCGAGAAGCTGCTCAAGGCAGGGATGTGGGTCACTCGGCAGCCTTTGGTGGAGACTGCGTCGATAATAAGGAGCATGTGTGTCCAGCAGAGTATCTTAAGGGCAGTACATCTCGCACGCGTCGTCGCATTCGAACCGAGTCTGGCTCAATCGTACGAGCACGGTGCTGTACTGTATGACGTGAGGCCGCACATGCTCCAGTGCATGGCAGGTAGCAGAACGGTGCAGGGATACTGCGCAATGCCATCATAAAGTTGAAAAATCATCAGTATAATCAGGATGTGACTATGTTACACGCGATGGTGCATGAATTGGCCGCGCATGCGTTGGCTGCACGCGTTAGCTGTGTCCAGCAGTGTGCAAAGGGTGGTGCATCATGCATGTGCCGTCGCACCGGGTCTGGCTCAGTCGTCCGGAACACAGGCTCCTGTGGCTGAACGACTCCCGTCGTAAAGCCCAGCTGCCTGCAGGCAACTGCCGCGTCCACATCATCAAAGTTGGAGGTGCAGACAGCCCCCCAGGCGTCCTCGCAGAAGACCTGCACGAAGCCGGTGGCGTAGCCATTGACATCGATCCTGCTCACCAGCCTCACTGCGCCTTCCACAGCTGCACGGGCAGAGGATATGTTGGTACCATGAGGGCATGGTGAATGCAGGACAGTGCTGTTCGATGTAGTGCTGGCGCGTGCGACTTGGGCTGCGACTCGCTGCGACAGTACAAGCCGGTGCCGTGTGCACGCATGTGTTACACAGTGTGTGTTACACAGTGATAGATCTAGGACTCAGCAGCGCCGAGACAACAGAGCAGTCACCAGGCAAACACACAACCAATCACAAGCCCCAACGCCACTCTCCGCACGAGCTAACGCTAGAACGGACCAGCGCCGGCACGAAAGCAGACACAGCCACATAAACAACGCAGGAAGCCAGCGCAGCATCGCGCAGGTGCTGTATGCGCACATTTATGATGCTACTATGCTACTAATAATAGTAATAGTGAGAGTACCACTAGTCTAGTAGTGGACTGCAGCAACACTACGGCCTCAGTCATGTCAACATGTGTGAGGTGGCAAAGACACACCTGTACACGCGCAATCAGAGACACGAAAGACACAAACCGGCCGTCTGGCCGATTACATGACCGACCATTATCAGCCCTGTAGCGAAACTATCTATACCACAGTGACACACAGCGGCCGTCTGGCTGGTACTCCGCTGACATTGACCCTTGTGCGCACAAGCTGTGCTCAGGCAGGTGCTGCCATGATGTTGCGGTCCAACGCGACGAATCGAGCACAACACCTGGCATTAGGAGCCAACACCAGCTGAATCGGCCTGTACAGAGTGGCGAGAGGGGGAGCACCTGCGGGGGGCCCTGGCGTGGGAGGCGCCATGTCATCTGGTGGACTGACAACAGGCGGAGCAGGAACGCCGGTGGTTGGATCGGAGTCAGGTGGGCTCAATACAGGTGGTGGATCTGATCCGAAGAGATCAACAAAGGTGACATTTGGCATGCCAGTGCCTTCCCCGGTGCTGGTCGCGCCAATGGTCTTGTTCCTGCCGTTGACCGAGACCGTGGCGACGGCGTTGCTGTTGCCATCAGCCGTCAAGTTCGCTGTACCACCATTCGAGCTAGAGATGACGATGGTTGCTGTGGCGATCGACGGCTGGGCCGACGTGACGGACGCTGTTGCTAACAGCAGCAGCGTCGAAAGGCTGGCTGCCTCGGCGCTGCGTGCACCTCCAGCCTGCAGGCAAACTCAAGCTGATATTCTTGAGCACCATTCGTAAAACCTGTGCACAAAAGTACCTGCTGTTGCACGGGCAGGGCATGCCAGTCGTGTAGGAAGCGCGTTTTGTCCGCCGTAGGCAACCTGGGCTCAGGAAAATGCGAAACATAGTGTCACAGGAGGCAGGTATACTGCCAAGAACAGTGCACGTGATCAGCCTAGCCCCAGGATATCGAGCCAGCACGGCATGCGCAGAAGATAAATTTCCTTGGCCACCGCTCAGACTGTCCAGACGCTGGCACACTGGAGCGCAACCACATGCATATGTATGCAAAACTCTGCCTGATTGCTAGATTTTTAGGCATTCGCGTCTGCCGCTACTGTACACGCCGTTGTCGATCATGGTTTAAGACTTGTGGACAAGGCCTTGTCCTAGGACACGTTGCACCCGTGGCCATTCCATACGTATACGACTGTCGCGGACTATCGCCAGCAGCGTATAGAATCGTGCCTTCATCGTTACTAACTTGACCCCTCCGATGCAGGAAGCGCCTTAAACCGTGCCTCGTTTGTGGTGGCACGCCCTCCGGAGCGCCTGAGCTGCGCGGGTTCAACGGATCCGGAAGTTCGCAATCTTGAAACAACTTCGAGTCGAATTTGGGGATGGCGCTACTTACAAACACGTATAGGTTTCTGCACACACGCGCCTCGCTCGCATGAGTGGTGCTCTGAGGCCGGATGCACATCCACCAGCTTTAAATGTCTCAAGCCACGTTAACGTTGCTGGCTGAAAGACAGTGACCCTCCTGCAGCTGCAGGAGTTGGCAGGTCCATGCAATGGATTCGCGTACGTGGAACCGCGTCCGGGGCAGCAGCATATCCTCATGCAATGCCGCCGTCCGCCAGCATATGCACGCGACGAACCGAACACGGAAATGCAGCCCGCCATGTGTCGTGTCGCTGCGCTTTCACAACTTGCGAAGTTCACATGCAAGGTATCATTGTAATCGTCGCACCGCTTCGAAAGGTGGCTGCAGCTGCTCAAACTCCCATCACAAAAATCACCCTGCAAATGAATCAGCTCACGCAGCCGGATCGATATCCTGCATGAATGATCCAGCCGGGCCCCGGCACTGCCAAGCTTAAGGCCGGCAGGAGTGGGTATATTCCGCCGCTGTCCGGATGGCGCAGGCGCTCAACTTGCCCGTGCCAAATGCCAAGATAGCATTGCTTCACGGATTTGGCTGTCAACTTTCTAGAAGGGGCCTGTTGGTGCGAAGCATGGCGTGTGCCTATCATACACTGGATTTGCGGGGCTGGTGATGTTAAAAATTGCGTGTTAAGTCAGCGCACTTAAGTCAGCGCACTGGAATGTGCATGCGGTGACAGGAGGCCGCCGCCGCCGCCTCCATCAGTCACATCCGAAGCGCTGTTCTGCAGCCGTTCCTGCATGCACACCCTACACACAGATCTAGATTCGGCATCTCGCATTGCTACATTGGACTTCAGTTACTTGTGACGGCTAACGGCATATCAATTCCGCGCCTACCTTGCAGCCCTGACTACGCAGGAGTGCTACCAAAAGCTCGCGGCGAGTGTGCACTGAGAAAACCTATCTGGCCTCGACGTCGTTCACTGTGAACATCAGTCGCGTGCCACGCATGAACTTCTCCGCTGTAGAATCCATACATTATAACAATTAGTAATTAGAATCCATACATTATTATAATTAGCTAACTATAGTACCTTAAGCACGGTTTCCGGAACTGGCTGGTGCCAGTGCATCGCTTGCGTGACACTGAACGGTGGTACTAACTAGTAATTATAATGTCCCTGGGCCACAGAGCCTCTGAGACAACGCCAGTGCCGATCTGTTCTAGTGCCCATATGCCAGTGCATGTTCCTATTGATCATGTCCAGATATAGATCTAAATTGTTTCTGAAGCAGGCAATCCAGCAATCAATGCATGCATGTCAACTGCATGCTGTTTTGTATACTTGGTAAGGTATTGCCTACCTAACAGTGATTGTGTTGTAACCTACTGGAGAGTTGTGCAGAATGCCTGGTGCTCAACAATCACCAGCCCACAAGCCTATCACTGTCCGTATCGCCGTATCGGTTCATGTGCGTGTGCTTGCTATTGGACTGGGATCCCCGCTTTTTGGAACCCTCAGTTTCATGGACGGCACCGTGCGTTGTGAGTTTGCTGGTGCATGTGAGTTTGCCTGCTGTTGTCAGCATTGCCGGGGGACTGCGTTGATCCCCACACAACACTAGCGAGTCCACCTGTGGAAGGTTCATACAAAGACCAGGCAGCGTGGGTTGAATGGCAGTGAGTTCTTGAGTGGCTGGCAACCAAGGCCAGCACAGCAGGCGTGGATACCCGCTGACTGGACATGTGGATACCCACTGACTGGGCATGCATTCCTGACTGCATGCCTGCAGCCAGTGGCAGCCAGTGTACTGTCAAGAAGGTAGAAGATACACTGGATGCTGCTGGTTACAGAACTAACACGGGCTCCCGTGACTAGTTTCGGCCGGTGTCAAGGGCCTCATCAGACGGATCATGTGTTACACAGTGATAGATCTAGGACTAAGCAGCGCCGAGGCAACAGACCAGGCAACAAGCAGACATACCGGCCACCGTAAGCACCAAGGCCACGCGCCGCACAGGCAAATGCCTGAACGAACTAGCGCCAGCTTGAATTCAAAGCAGACACTCCTACACCGCGCAGTACCACGCAGCCCACGCGCACACCTAACACACAGTCAGCACGCGCCGGACACACAAGCGGTCGCCGCCTCGAGACTAGCAGTCTGCACGGGCGCGGCGGCCATCTCTGAGGCCGCGAGGCACCTGTCCGAGGAGCTGCAGCCACAGCCAGCCCGCCAGCACGCGCGGTGTCCCGGAAGGGGGGCAGAGGAGAAACGGCAAACGTGCGTTGGGAGGAGGGACGGGTGCGAGGGGGGGGGAGGGGGGGGGGGGGGGGCACGACGCAAGCCTTTGCGCGGCAGCCTGTCAGCGCCGGCAGTCCGTCCGTGGGGACAGGAAGGCCCGGCAGCAGCGCTCGTCCGACCAGTCTAGCACGGAGGGGCGCGGCCGCGCGGGCTTGGCGCGCCGGCGCGCGGCACAAAGTTGTGGCCAGGTCGCGCATGGCATTGAGCAAGAAGGTACTCTTTGACACCGCGCCGTGTCCCGCGGCTACTTCCGCGACCGTCTGGAGGAAGCGGTATGCGTCCCGTCCAACCCTGCCATACGTCTCATGCATGAGCGGGATGAACTGGGCGGCACTTGACGGATCATGTGTAGCTCAGCAGTCAACGGCGATCACGAGCGTAGGGCCTCTAATGTAGTCCTCGAGGGTGCAACTGTCTCAACCTGCTTTTTTCCATCACTAGATTGAGAACAACATGAGTCTGGATAACGGGACTGGCAATGTCCACGTGGCTTGCAGGTACAAGCAATTCATGCAGCACGCATGCAACGCGTGCAGGCATGGCCGCATCTTATCCGGGGATACATGCAGCATGAGCTATACGATTTTAGGTCCAGGCCCGTACATAATCGACAATGTCACATAGAAGTTTATGCATGTAGACAGCAGTGCCCAACCCACAGCTCAGACGTGAGCCGCGGGTGCTGGAAGCAATCGGAGCCAGCATACAGCGGCCTCAGCTTCGCACAAAGCACACGCTTCCCGGGCACACAGGCCAGCGAGAATCCATACTATGTACAAACAACGAACAAATCGGAGAGGCAGGCAAAGGGGTGAAGCCCAGACCCGGCCATCATGCGGCAGCTGCGAGAACTCGCAGAAATGCATCCCTACCCCGGTGGAACCCATCCTCAAATAGGCCTGGATGGTAGGCAGGCATGGCCCGTCGCGTGGCTGTGGCGCTGTACCTGAGGTGCTTGGCCTCGAGCCAAACAGCCAAGAAGCCCACGTCGTGAAGGAGAACGTTGGGTGTGGCGGATGTGTTGTCACGGAGGCGGGCATATGTGCCCATGATCCAGGCGCGAAGGTACACCGTGCCAGTTTGCACCATGCGCGGAAGGTACGTCAACCGCGGCAGGGCTGTGTCCATCAGCAGCGCGGGGAAATTTCTTTGGGCGAAAGAGAAGGTGGATGTGCTGTTGGTCGATGACGACGCGATGTTCGAGAATGTCAACGACATTGCCACCAGCGGTCTCCTCGCAGACCATACCAGTCGGGTATGCTGCGTAGATGGCGGCTTTGATAACCGCATACGTCGTGTGCGTCTCTGCGCAAACAACGATAACGCGGTCGTCGACATATCGGAAACCGGCAAAGCAGCGCGTTAGCTGGGGGCCGAGACGGGCGTGCATGCGCAGTTTAGCGGCAATGCAGACCAGCATCGCCATGGCGGGGCTGATGTAGCCACCCATGGCGGCACCGCGCGTCTGCTGGAGCACCTGGTCGACCACGGTGACGAGGGTGTTGTGCAGCTCGAACTGTAGGGCATGGAGGAGCTGGGACGGGGTGACACGCGTGTTGCCGGCGGGCCTGGCGCCAGAGCCAGTGCATGGCAGTACCGTACGCCTGCGGAGGTGGACATGCCATGCAGCGACGCAAAGTTTGGCAGCGTACAGAGCGAGGCCCAGCGTCGCAGCATCGCAGATGGCGTCGTGCGGGAGATCGGCGAACACGTTCTTCCCGTCGAAGGCAAACCCGCGGCGGCTGCCGTGCAGGTGCTGGAGGCGGACCTGCGCCGCAGCTAGGCGGCTCTTCAGCTCCTGGGTGCTGACGCCGTTGAAGTGGTTCGGGATCGAGCCCAGGTGGCGCACGATGTGCATCCACACCAGGCCAGCAGTCTGAAGTGCATTGCGGGCTGGCGATCTGTGGTGTGGCGCAAGTGGGTCTGCTTTCGCGATGGCGTTTGTTTGTTCTGGCATTTGCTCGTGCGGCGCGTGGCCTTAGTGCTTGCGGCGGCCGGTCTGTCTGTTTGCTTGTTGCCTGGTCTGTTGCCTCGGCGCTGCTGAGTCCTAGATCTATCACTGTGTAACACAAGTGGGCGGGATTTGACATGCGAGGCCTTGTTTTTGGGCAAAGCGTATGGGGCGGGGAGACCACGGTGCAAGCGTGCCGAGGGAGGCAGTGGTGAAGCCGGAGCCGGTGAACTGTAAACCGTGCATGGCCATGCAAGATTGTGCAATTGTGGTGATCGGAATCGGCGGAGATTGTCCTGGAACGCATGCTTACAAGCCTGGGGCATAGTGCTCCTACACCTGCACCCCGCACCACTCAGACACACATGAAAATCCTGGAATGGGCAGCTCTACACCCGGCATCCTGTGACTAACGCACATAGTCTGCAACCGCCGTGGTCAGGAGTCATATAGGTACAGGGATTTCTGTGGATGAATTAAATGACCGCTCCCACAATTGCAAGAGCATCTCTTCTACTCCACAGTAGAAACTTTTACACACTGGCTCTGCTACTCATGCAACGACGAGCCCATCCCATCAAGTGCTGCGCACGCTCGCGAGCCCTCGTGAGCCAAAAAAAAGCATAGGCAAAGGTGGGGATGCTGTATGCGGCCGGTGCCTGCTGGTTGTTCTGGAGACGCTGTGCTCCACACTAGCGCCGGATGAACTCCGACTCTGCAGCACAGCACAGGGTCAGACACTGCGTACACACCACATGGCAACGCTCTGCAGGCGAGCTGCATCTCTGCAGTACAATGTGCAGCTGACAGTGACATGCCGGTGTGCCAACGTGCGCGCTAACGTGTCGCGGCTCATGTTCATGGCAGTGCCTCATCGTTTAAACAAGACTCCAGTCAACAGCGACAGCACGCGAGTTGTCACAGTGTGTTCCAGCTTTCTGCAACCACTGTATGACTGAGCACACAACTCAGCCATCACACGTTTACAGCAGTCGACCAGGAGCACATGTGGTCGCATGCATGCGAAAGCAGACCGAGCGCAAACGTCACTGTCTGAAACGTACCGGTAATTTCAAATCGGCGACATACGACGGACAGGCGGTTCCGGTCAGACCTCTCACAGCGGCTAAACGGCAGGCCGAGGCTGCCGGCGGGAGGTGGGGCCATCTCCATGGGCGCCGGCTCGGGCGCGGCGTGTGCCGGCGCCGGCCAGTTCTCATTGTAGCCTCCATAGTAGTCGTAGGGAGAGGAGTAGTCAACGCCAAAGTCCTGTGGGAATTCACAGTCCAGCAGACGCTCCTCCTTGCCCGTGCACACCACCTGCAGAAACACACTGGCAGTGTAAGTGCCAGGTAACAACAGTTGATGTGGAAATCCGCAAACAACTGACCGTGCATGTTTCCGCAATCGTCGCTGTGTTGACCAAACCTCTTGCAGGACTGGAATTTGAAAAGCGGTCTGTCTGAGGCCTGAGGTATCCACTACAGCACAATTGACTTGGTTTCAGTTGCTGTACGTCGGTCGGCCGTTCCTGTTCCAAACGGCTGGAGCGATCAATCTATGCAGCGCGCGGGCCTCGACAGGACGCGCGAGTGCATGACATGGTGCTGGGACTCGGAGCGATGCGAAATCATCACATGCTGTGTGCGCACCTCGGTCGCCCAGGTGATGACCGGCTCCGCGTCGTAGTCATAGCTATTATAGTCGTATACTCCAAAGGCCTCTCGCTCGTCCATGATGGTGCCGAAGGGGAAGCCCAGCTGCCGGCAGACGACCTGCGCGTCCAGCGTGAAGTCCTCCTGCTCGCCACCGAACCGGCCGGCACAGATGCGGCCCCACTGGCCCTCCCGGAAGAGCTCCACGCCGCCAAAGTGCACGTCATCACAGGCGGCCGTGGGCACGTCAGTGCCGTTGAGGGGCACCAGGCGCACGTCTCCCTCCGCGGGGGGTGTTGCGGATGCCTCGCAGCCTGCATGCGTGAGGGTGCTCAGTACCGAGCAGGTGTAGAGGGTGTAGAGGTGTCCGGCACAATTGAGGGCTCCCACATGCCAACCAGCAAACACCAGCCCATGTCAACCACGGCACCAGCGTTGTGGACACGCGCTGGGACTGGGATAACACTACGCAAGTGATGGCAGTACAAAGCTCAATGTGGCACGCTGAATGCGTCCGTGGCAAAAAGTCAATCTGTGCTCTGCTACACCTTGGCTGTGTTGGAGTGGCCGTTCATCGGGCTGCATAGACTCAGCACTGGCGCAATGAGGCAGCACTGGCGCGATGGCGGCGCACCAGACGGGGTTGTGCAGACCAGGGCAGCGGCTCTTCGGACAAAGTCTGATCCCGAGTAGTCGTAGAAGTAAAAGTAGTCCGACGAGTCGAATGTGTCGATGTCGCACGCGGACAGAGTGGCCTCTGTGCCGTCGCAGGTGATGTCGCGGATCAGGTTTGCGGCTGTGCTGGGGGCCGGGAACGGTGATGAGTCCCCGGCAAGGATCTGCGCGCCCGCGGCGAAGCCGAGTGTGCGGCACGCGACCTGCGCGCTGCGTCGGCCAAACTGGCGGTTCCGGTCGTCGACGAGCGACCAGACGCTGTTGATGAGGACCTCCAGTCGGCCGTACTCCCACGACCCGCCCGCGTCGGCGCTGCCGTCCGCAAGCCGAACCTGTCCGTTGCTTTGCCCTGCAGCCACGCAACAGACTACTTGTTTACTGCGTGGGCGTCTGAACCATGCGCTGCTAGCTTGAATGTGATTCAGCGTGGACGAGAATGCGGCTCTAGCAACTTGGGGTGCAAGCACGGTGTGAGGAATGTGAGATACGTTACAGATGTATGCTCCACGGTGTGAGGAAACGGATGTGATCTGGGTCAGACGGAGCATGGCATGGGTGCGGAACTGTAGTCCCTCATACATGCTAAAGGTGCATGGTCCAGAGAGACGGCGACCGGGCTGATGCGGCATGGCCTTCAACAGAATGGTGCAGCAGTATGCAGGTACAGCAATGGTAGTAGTCTAGCAGGAGAGGCGCACTGCTGGACAGACAGAAGAGGCGCTGGACGGCGCCACAGGTGGAGGTGTCCCCAAAGCCGGAGCGGCGGCACGCGCCCACGCTGGCCTCTGGTCCGGCGCAGCGGATGCCAGACAGCCACGGCGGCAACAGTGCGGGAGATTGGTCAGCGGCCTCGAAGAAGCCCGTCACGAAGCCCATGTCCCGGCACGCGATTTCTGCTGTGCTCTGCAGGCACACCGCATGTTGTTGTGGCTGCCGTCATCAGATCCAGCGCCCTACTGCCCGCAGGGACTGGCAGGCGTCGGTGCTGATGTATGCCAATGCATGCGGAACTGAGATTGCTTGCGTTGCAAGATGTGCCTGACATGCCCTTGGACATTTGACATCTGATGCTCACACAAAGTGCAGGGCTGCAAGCAAACAGGCGCCAGAAGTGCGCGCCAGGGTGCAGGGCTGCAAGCAAACACCGCCCCTCTGCACTCGCGAAATAAAGGTGGGTAAACAGCCATGCTGGAGACATAGTTGCCTGCTGACAGACCAGGGAGCGCACCTCCAGGATGCCAAAGTCACCGCTGCAGAGGGTGCCCCATGCGCCGGCGTGGAAGACCTCGAGGATGCCCGACTCCGAGTCGGGTGTAGCTTCCGGGCTCGTGTCAGTCAGCCGGAACTCACCCTCAGCGGCTGCACACAACAGAGAGATTGTCAGTCTTCCGCAGTCGGCCCAAGCAGGGCCACGGCACTGCATGATTGCCGGAATGCATGCAAATCCACCTTGACCCAGTAAGTCAATCCAAAAAACAAGACAATGCTGACAGGAAAATGGAGGGACCAGACGGCCACATGCGACCAATACCTCCAGCGACCCTGGGCAACCACAAGTTACCATTGATTGACACTGGAACACCGAGTCAAAGGGTTCATCTAGGATATTGTACAAATCTGCTGCAACGCATCGCTTGCAGACCGCGTCAGCAGTGGACCGCACCGCCTCCGGGTGTCCCAACACAGCCGATGGCTAAGCCCAGCCCGCTGGAGCTGAGGCAGTCCCGAGTGAAGAAAAAGTCCGGGTCAAGGTTTCCGCTGCAGTCAAGCAGGCGCTCCTCCGTGCCCGCGCACCTTGAGGCTGAGATTGCAATCTCGGGGAAAACTGGGGTGGACTGCAGTGTCACGCGCTCGGCATCGGACAGGAACTGCGGCACAATGGTGCCGGCGCCAAAGCCGAGCTGGCGGCAGGCGACGTTGGCGTCGGGGGCCATGAAGGAGCCAGCGCAGACCTGGCTCCAGGAGCCCTCGAAGAAGACTTGCAGGCGGCCGGTCATCCAGTTGGCGACAGGTGCCTCCTCGATCAGCCGCAGGTCCCCTTCAGCTGCATGGCCACAAGGCATCTGGACGGCTGCTCACACGCGGGGGTCTGGTACAGGGTCTGATACACACAGCAGGGTGTAGTCAGATGACCAAGTCACACTTTCATTTCAATAGTCTGTGTCACATTCTCAGGTCGGTGGTAAAGATCGGGGCGCCAGCAGTTGCTACCCGCGTGGTCGGAATGGCAGACCGTCCATTACACGACACGCACGCACGCACGCACGCACACACACTATGTGCCACAATATTCTTCAGAAGAGATGGCGCGGGGCGGGGTCGCGGGCGAGCGCTTACAGCACTAAGGTTCCCAACACTCGTTGTTTTCTGACGCAGCATGCACAGGAACTCGCCGGGAACGATACGCACGCGCAAAGCAGCCTTGCTCGGCGTGGGGATGGGGCGAATGGCAGGAGGCGGGATCCAGGCACGGCCAACGACGTGAGCGGGATGGGTGAAGCGGCTGGGCCGGACGCTGCGGGTAGGGACACAGATGTGGGCAACGATGCAACGGAGTGTGTTGGGCAGGGATTCGGGTCAAGAGGGGCAGGGTGAGCCGCAGCGTGGGGCAGATGCACAGGCATGCACAGGAGCTGGATGATGTCGAGCCGGCCTCAGGAGTGGTGTCGGAGGCTGCCAAAATCGGGGATACCTTGTGTGTCCGCCCAGCGGTAAGCTCCGCATTGCGGATGTGTCTGTGATCGACCCTGTGGCGCAGACGTATCGCAGAGCGGCAGCCCGTGGGGATGGCGCTGCGGCGGCGGTGCACGATAAGCACAAGGCGGCTGCTTATCGTCGCTATAATCCGCGTGCGTACGACTTTGCTGCGTTGTCACATGAGATGTTCGGCAGGTTGAGCAAGGGTGCATTGTCGCATCTGAAGTATCTGGCTGATACTGTTGTCGAGTGTGGTATACAGGATCGGGCGCAGTACATCACCAATGTGAAACGAGAACTGAGTGTAGGGGTTTGTGTAAAGACAACGCGCTGTTGTTCAGGATGGGCTTGCAGATCATGACTGGTGTGTCTGGAAAGGCAGCCGTGGCAGGCAGACTCCGCCCGGTTGCTGAGCTGTGAGGTAGTGCGTCGGATGTGCCACTGGCATGACCAGCGCATACCAACTCGTGCCTCTGTGTTCTACCACATTGTGGAGCATACTTCTGGAACGTATCTCAGCGCATAACGACTCTGTAACCACGCACGCACGCACGCACGCACACACGCACGCACGCACGCACGCACGCACGCACGCACGCACGCACGCACGCACGCACGCACGCACGCACACACACACACACACACACACACACACACACACAGCCAGCCAGCCAGCCATGCAGACAAAAGCATGCTGCATAGTAGAGGGCACTTGGGAGAAGCAAGATGTGGGGTCCCGTGCAAAACTGGTCATACGCTGTGCATGTCAAACAGGGCTTGTGCTACAGCTGACTGCGAGGGGGGGTGTGGGAACAGCATACCAGCGCCGTCAGAGGTGATTTCTTCCAGTGCCTCCACCACCGGGAATTGCCTGCAGGCGATGTGGATGCGGTGCGGTCGGCTGTTGCAGCCGGCGTTGTTGTTCCGGAAGCCCTGGCCGAGGTCGCAGTCAATGAGACGGCCCTCAGGGCCATTACACATGACAGAGCTCAGCCAGAAGCGGTCAACCGGCTCCTCTGCCTCCTCTGTGATCGATGAGTAGTCGTAGTAGTTGCCATAGTAGTATGAGCTGTACGGGGATGGCGCCACATCAGGGTCTGGCGTAGGGGGTGGTGGCCGGGCAGTGAGGGGGTCAACGCGAGTGCCGTGCGGGAAGCCCAGCTGCCGGCAGACCACGTCCGCCACGAGGTTGTCCTCTGCCCGATTTTCGGAGAACTGGTCAGTGCAGATGCTGCCCCACTCGTCAAAGTGCAGGACTTCAACGAATCCAGTGTGAATGGGGTCGCAGAGGGTGCCAAAGCCGCCCCGCAGCCGCACCGCGCCCTCGGTCGTGCCCTCCTGCCGTTCGCATCCTGCAAAAGTACACAATGGTCTGACAGTGTACCTTCCGTAGGAACCAATCAATCGTTCATGCACATTGAAGCAGTCATACACCACCAGGGTAAATTGCTTACTCGCGTGAGCAGGCAGCGGCTTCGACGGCGCCTAGCTGTGAGGACATATCTGAGAACGAGCTTCAACTACTTCGTACGACCAGAACATGGGCAAGGTTCACAAGGTACTTCAGGCATGGCATGACGTGAATATGCAAAATGCAGCTTGCAACGACAGTGCGAGGATGACTGCACTCACAGGACTCAGGGAGGTGCGGTAGTATTGGTGCGCATGCATGGTATCCAACAGTTAATAGGGGAAGGACAAACCTGGTCATGCCGAGAACCACATCACAGTGCGGAAGCACAGCATAGCTCAGCACAGCACAGGTTGTGCCCGGGTCGCACCTTCAGCAGTGTTACCGCATGCCAGGACGGTGCTGCTGGTGATGTTCGTGCATGCGCCAATCAGGCCATCGTTGCTCTGGCACTCGCTGATGGAGGTCTCTGTTCCGTCACAGTCCACGGCCGCCAGCGCCACGGGGAGATTCTCAAACAGCACCTGGCTCAGCGACTCGGCGTAGGACTGGGTGAAGCGCAGCGCAGCGCCTCCGTCGTAGCCGAAGGCCTTGCAGGCGACCTGTGCGGCATCGGGGGTGAAGCGGTCGTTGTTGCAGACATTGCTCCAGAAGCCGTGCTCGAAGATCTCCAGGCGGCCGTACTCAAAGCCGGGGCCAGAGCTGCCGTCCACAAGCCGTGTGGCCCCGTCCATCTCTGCAAGCAATCTCCCGCTCCCATGAACTTTGATGCCGTGGTGCGGATTAACACTGCGACCGCTGAAAGTGGAGTGTGAGCGCAAGTACACGACAGCGGGGCATCGGTTGATCCCGTCCTCTAAAGGAGGCAATGGGTGTTGAGGTCGGAAGGAACCCGAGTGTACATATCTGAACAACCTAAGGCTGCTGATTACATCGCTTGCCGTGTTTTGCTGGCCGTTACCGTTTGCTGATCAAGAATGCGCTGCGGTGACGACAAAGTGGACCAGCCTGCGCAAAGTATGAACTGCAGCTAGCAAGGCACTATAATGCATGACAACTGGGCTGAACGCCTCCCTTGATTGGCAGGCCTGTCTAGGTGCACTGCTGAGAGCAGATATATCTGAAAGCAGATATACAGCTTGCGTACCGGGGTTGGGGCCATTGAAGCAGACGACGTGGACGTCGGCATCATGCCGGCACGTGGTGCCCACGCGGCCCAGTGTGAAGCCCGGGCATGCGGAAAGGTTGGGCTCGGTGCCGGCGCACTCGGAGCCGCGCAGCACGATGGGCACGCGTTCGGTGCTCGCTTCGTCAGCGTCCTCCTGCAGTACATGTGTTAATGGAGTTCAATTATTGCGCTGATGAGATTGTGCAGCGCGTCAAACACACTTGGCCAACGCATGCCTGGAGACTAGCAGGGCAAGAAAAGCCCAAGAAATCCACGCACACAGACCCTTTATAAGCTAGGGTCAACGCCAGCTTGGTCAACGCAATTTAAAGAACCAAAACAATGGGCGCCGGGGAAAGTCCAAACAATCATCCAGACATGCACACGAAACTGGAAAATAACCCCCGAGACACCAGAGCAGGAGCCAATTCCGTGCTAGCACTGGAACCACTGAGGCAGGACTGCAGCAGACGAGGGCAGAGGAGAGTCAGCCGACGTGCGAAACGCATGCAGCCATGGCGCCGGCAGCACGCGCCCGCCTGGCCATTTGGGAAAGGCAACCCAGAGTGCCTCCTGGCGGTGGCAAGGTGGCTTCAACACCTATAATGGGAGCGCACCAGCTTTTGGATCTGGAAGCCGTTCTGGAAGCCGAGCTGCCTGCATGCCACATCTGCGGCACCGGCGTTAAAGTCAGTGTTGCGGCGGAAGCGGTTGATGTTGGAGTTATCGCAGATGGTGCCCCAGCCGCCGGCATGGAAGATCTCGAGACGGCCGTACTCCGCACTGCCGTCTGCCGCCATGACTCCGTTGGCCAGCCTCACATCTCCCTCCTCTGCACGCAGATATGTCGTCATGCTGCTGATTCTATAGAGCAGCCAGCTGGATACTGCAGCATTGGAGACTGCAGCATTGGATATTTGGTACCGCAGTATTGAAGGGAATGGAAGGCATATTCTGCGCAGCATGGGTGGCAAATGTGGTACCCCAGAGCTGTGTTACCACATACGGAAAGCACAATGGCACTTGAAAACCTCAACCCACTTAGCGGGGTAGCTGCATTACCCGTTCAGTCTGGCATTGTGTCTGAATTAAACGGGTTGCTGCGGCATGCCACGGCTGCAAATGGCCCTGATCCCTGGGATCAGCAGTATTTGCTACAGGCACAAAAGTGTGCTCATGCAGTGCAACACGCTGCATGTAATCGGAAACCCCAACAGCTGCTCAAGTTCGTTTTGGCTTGAAGCATGTAACAACTGAAGTGGTAGGCATGACAGGCCACATGCAGGGCCCTGTCAGAGCAGTTCGCACCTGCCATCGTGCTTGTGCCACAGGCAACCTCGGCAAATGTGCCGGAGAAGGGGTCGCAGATGTCAGAGTTGGTGTAGTCCCGGAAGCGGTAGTCGTATGGGGTGTAGTCCGTGCTCTCTACTTCTACAAAGACCGGGCAGTCCACGAGGCGGCTCTCGTCGCCGGTGCATCCTAGATTCTCAAGAGCAAAGGGCGCAAGAATTTCCTGCAGATCGAGCAGCTGATCAGTTCGCCGTCAAGTAGTCGCTGGAGTCCCGTTACAGGTGCGCCTGTGATCCCTGCCAGCGGTTGGGAAGCAATTTCATTCTGCGCGGGGAGGCGGGGGGAGCAGATGCGAGCACTCGCCTATGGTACCGTTTCGGGATACATGTGGATTGCATGTGGACATGTTTTGACACAACAGTGGATCCATGCCACGCCGGATCCATGTCAGCGCGGGGTGCAGGCGGCATTGGCCTTGCATGCGTGTACAGACTGGCTGGGCTGTCAGTGTAGTGCATGCACCACATGCATTTACCACTGGCATACTTACACAGCCTACATGCCTGGCTGGCACCAATATCATCTACAGCGGCAGAAGCCGCCCCGACGCACAAGCGGCCTGTGCTGATTTGCCGCGCGTGCATGGCAATAATCATGCGCTGGTCGAGATGCGTGGCAAGAAAACACGCGCTGAAAGGGAATCGCCAATCATATGCGGGAGCCACCCACCACAAACTGCACGAGGGCCGCAGGCATACACAGTTACCAGGCTGGACCCGCGCATGGGGCTGATGTGCATATCACATGCGGCAAGGCTGCAGTGCCATAAGGGCTCTCTGGCGGATACATCGGGCCCGGGGAGACAGACCGGATGTGGGGTGCTGCAGGTAGCACATGCAAGACTCCATCTACAATGGCCATCTACATTTGCTGCCCATGCCGACACCCACTGCACATGGGCCGCGATTACAGGCACATTACCAACACACGACCTTGGCGTTGGTGAAAGGCCACACGTGGATGTCAACCGGCGGTTCAAACAAGCGCGGATGGAATGTCCTCTATGCGGTGTCAACCGGTGTTCCGTGCATGCCAGTGATTGCGTACTGCCCGGAGGGGGCCAGCAGTGGCTGCAACACAACATCATCGCACAGCATCACAGCATCGCAATAGCAACCGGCACAACCAGCACTATGCATGAAAGGCTGGCAATGCATGTGCACGGCAGCGCACCGGGTCAGGGTCGGTGTTGCGGAACGTGGGCTGTTGCGGCTGGCGCACTCCCGCCGTGAAACCCAGCTGGCGGCAGGCGACCGCGGCATCCAGGTCGTCAAAGTTGGATGTGCAGACCCCCCCCCAGGCGCCGTCGCAGAAGACCTGCACGAAGCCGGTGGCGTAGCCGTTGACATCGACCCTGCTCACCAGCCGCGCACCCCCTTCCTCAGCTGCAGGAGCAGATCATTTTTCAGATGGCCGCGGTGCCCAGTGCCAAGTTGGCGCCGCTGTGTGATGTGGCAATACTGATGGCAGAAGCGGTACAGGCGTGTCTGGCCCAGCGTGTGGCAAGTGTGTGTTACACAGTGATAGATCTTGGACTCAGCAGCGCCGAGGCAACAGACCAGGCAACAAGCCAACAGACAGACCGGCCACCGTAAGCACCAAGGCACCACGAGGTGTAGCGGATGTCAATGCACATGTGGCACAGCAGATGCAGGTTGCCAGCAGCCCGAACGCGGCGGTCGTATACGTACATGCAGCGCCCGATTTCAACTGAGTACTAGTTGTGTGCGGTGAAGCACCTGTCGGGGGTCCTGGTGTGGGAGGGGCCATGTCATCTGGTGGACTAACAACAGGAGGAGCAGGTACGCCTGTGGTTGGATCAGAGTCAGGTGGGCTCATGACGGGTGGTGGATCTGATCCGAAGAGGTCAACAAAAGTCACGTTTGGCATGCCGGTGCCCTCGCCGGTGCTTGTCGCGCCGATGGTCTTGTTCCTGCCATTGATCGACACCGTCGCAAAGGCTCCACTGTTCCCATCAGCCGTTAGATTGGCTGTGCCTCCATTTGAACTAGAAATCCTGATGTTGGCCGTTGCGATCGACGGCTGCGCCGTTGCGACAGACGCTGTTGCGAGCAGCAGCAGCGTCGACAGGCTTGCCGCCTCGCCGCTGCGTGCAGCTGCAACCTGCAGACGTAGGATGCTGTGGTACTCTCACTGCTATGATGCTCTTCATCTCTAGGCGTCCACGATCCACACAGCGCCCACGCTTGTACCGGCGCAACGGGCCAGCTGCAGACGAGCGCGCCGAGGTCGTTCTTTCCCCCAAGGCATCCATGGATGAACGATTTGAAAAAGATAGCCACTCAACTGTCTGAAGTTTCAGGTATATTTCTGCCTGTGCAGGACGTGTGAAGAGTAGCCGCAGGATTTGGATATCGATACATGTACAGTAGGACAGTACTCGGACACGTGTACTCGGACACTGCAGTGTCCTACCCCCAGCCCCTCCCACTACCCCGATGGGTCGATCGGTCAACCGATGTTGAGAATGAAACGGCAATCCACAAAAGCACGCGCTACAACTTCACTGCTGTCAGATCACTATGGAATCTATACGCTTCGGTGCTGAGCACTGTTCAACAGTTACATGCGGCGTTAGCGTGGCGGGCAAAAGATCTGCGCGCACTGGTACCATGGTGGCCACGTGCACCGGCACTGCGTCGCGCTGTATCGCTGCTGAAACGAAGGTTGAATCAACCTTGAACGTGGAGCATGCCTTCGTCATGACTTGTCTGTCCACCCTTTGAATGTGAGAATCTGTACAGCAGGCAGTCGATGGCACTGCGCCGTTATCTGCACCGGTACCTGCGCGATCGAGAGAGCCCTCCAGGCGAGTGGGGTTTAATTCTTGAACCCGAAGCGGTGCACGTACTAGTTAGTGCCGCAGTGCCGCGGCTGACCGGAAGAGTCTCAGGCGTGAGCGCAGAGTTTTTGGCTTATAAACAGGTCAGACTGCCTTATACTACGACGCTGCCTTCGTTCGCATGTGTGTTTGGAGGCCACGGTCCGTGCGAACGTGGACGCATGGCTGCGCATGTGCTAGGTTCATGCATTGCAAGCGCGCTGGTATGTGGGAACCCGTGAGCGTCACCGCGCGGTGAACCGCGACGTTCCGGAAGAGAGATCTAGAGGTCGGGCCCGCCATGTCTTGTGTCGATATGGCCACGTGTACAGAAGTCGTGAAGTTCGCTTGCAAGTTGACCTTGTAATGATCGAGACGTATGAAAATCCGCCGGTCCGAACTCGCATCGCCGCGATACTCGCCAAATCCCCTGCACACCTCCGACATCCGGGCCTGGTTGAGGAACTTTGTGTTCACCTTCAGCTTATGCTTGACTCTAGCAGTGGGGTGAATTTGTGGCATCTGCTGGCAAGGATCATGTACCACTGGCAGACCTGATCCTGAAGATCGATCTTCAGGAAAATCTCAGCTTGCAATATTAATGGCCCGGCTAGCTGATGACAGCATCAGCTGCTGCTATCCATTACCAGGTGGGCTGAGATACATCAGCACTGCCGATCTCAATATTGGCAGGTAGCTAGAAGGCATGATTCATGTGCTTTCTCATGATGCATCACCACTGGCATGCCAGCCTCTCGACAGGCTGTTGTCAGATACCATGTGGGATATACCTGTGTAACGCTTCTATTCGGTAGCTAGAAGGTATCAGCGAGCTCCAAGGGGCCTACAGTCTCAATGGCGGTGGGCGGCGCGAGTTGCCGTTTGCCATAAACGAGACGTAAAAGTAAGTATGCCTACACGCGTCGCCACGGTGTCACCGCGGTGGGAGCCATGTAGTGTGCGTTATACGGCAGTATATTGTGCAAAGGCTGTCAACGACCTACATACATGTCGTACATGTCGTACATGCAAGCGCGAATGTGAACTGATTACTTGCTGTACCCGCTTAGGCCATGGCGCGTGTCGTAGATCCAGACGATATGTGGCCGCAGTGAAGGCCATCATCATGATGCTCTCTGACGATCCCTACGCCTGGCATATTTTATGTTCCGTAGCATACAGGCAGGCCTCGTGGACGCCACAACCCCATGGCGGTTACCCTGTTCACAACGCGGCGGTATCTGAGGAAACTGAGACCACAAGTTCACTACGAACAACACAGCGCCCGACACCTGTTATCACTGCCGACTCGACGAGAACTTTACATGCACTCCTGCGTGGTCCGAGATTTTTGCAAGGCACTGGCAGGCGCGGGCTCTCAAGTGTAGGTCTTGCACAGTGCAGCAGCTGCCACGTCAAACAGGAAGACAGTGCTCTCGAAGACTATGCGTGGTCAGCTGCGTATGGTGGTGATAGCTAGGTATTGATTTTGGATTGCTTGCAGCAGCGCCTGGGCATATGCATGCCGATCTCGAATGATCGAAGCTGCCGGCTAGCGGCGGCGGCCCTACGCCTGTGCGGTAGCTGCATACCGGCGGCGGCCCTACGCCTGTACTGTTAGTGACACACGTGGCGTTTGCGTGTTGCCTGGTCTGTTGCCACGGCGCTGCTGGTTCCTAGATCTATCACTGTAACACACGTGGCGCTGGTGACACACGTGACGTCCCTGCCTTCCCGTGCGCTGCCGCGGGGAGAGCGATGCGGCGCCGCCAGTGCCCTTCGCGCCCCACCCTCAGGCTTTTGCCGGGCAGCCGGCGGGGGAGGGCTGGTACGCCCTGCACTGTGGGGGGCGTGAGCCCCCGGGCTCTCATGTGCAGGGGGCCCGTGATGGAATGCTCGAGTGGGGCCGGCTGGAGTGGGGGTGCTGCTGTTGGGGGGTCGGTGGTGGCCGGTTTTGCTGGGGTGGGCGGTAGTGCGCAGTTTGGCAGGTGGTTGCTGTGTGCGGCTGTGGCGCGGGTGCCGTGGTGGTGGGGTGCGGGAGGGCCACTGCCGGAAACGCGGCGACTGCACGCCTGGCACCGCACGCGGCTGGATCAGGCAGCAAGAACCGCAGGCAGCTTTGGCGGTCGCGGATGGGGGTGCGCAGGCTTGCCGCAACTTGCCAATTCAGTGACATTGAATGCGACACAGCTGCAGCCTCAGCGCTGGTGGGTCCTAGAGCTATCACTGTGTAACACACAGCTGCAGCCTGACACTCTCCCCAGCCTGAGGTCCCCAGACTGAGGTCCCCAGCCTGAGGGCCTCGCCATGATCTCCGCAGCAAGGCAACCTCCTGACGATCCGCGTCAAATGCATGAAACTGCTGGACTGAATGATGCTAGCGCTGCACCCACTCACTGTAATTGACCCATGTTAATGTAGGGCTCCTATTGCAGGGATACTGCTGTACACAGCATGTGTTACAGTTTGATACCTTAGGGCCTCAGCAGTGCCGAGGGAACATAGCAGGGGCAACAAAACAGGGGCAATATACAGGACGTCCTGCTGGGACGTCCCACGTGGGCGGGCAATAGGCCACTGAGAGGCAGGCCACTGGGCCACGAAGTACTATTCTGAGTCAGCAAGGCCAGGGAGTTCTGGCCACCTTGGGCTGTCAGTGTAAATATCAGAAGATGGCATCTGGCTGACGAGTAGGCTGTGAAGTTTCACAATCTGCTATGTAGTGGCACCATTGGTGACATATGCTGTGAACATTTTCCCATTCTCACTGCGAAGTGGAGCTACTAGTTGTACCTACCAAACCACAAGGCTTCAAGTTCTCCCGTCAGACTTGCACTGCAGTACTGCAGTTGTGATAATAGTCATGATGCTCCATATGTGTTACACGGAGATGAACGAGCCTCCCGCAGTACCCGGATGTGCCGGGCGCACGGCCGCCCGCACAGCCGCCCGGCCCCTCCTGTGAGCCTGCCAGCTGTGCTGCCGCTAGTGCGCTCACTCCACCCACCCCGGCCCCCAGCGCCTCGGCCGTGCCTTCCACCCCATGTGGCACCCAGACGCTGGCGCATTCCCCGCCTGCCCCCTTGCGCCCCTCCGGACCGGCGGACAACGCTGCCCCGCTCGGCGACGCCGCCACGGCGGACGGCACCTCAGAGGGACCAGCCGCCGCGGCTGCACTCGTCGCTGCTGCCATCTCAGCCGTTGTTGCCTCGTCCGAGGTCAAGGCTGCCGCGGCCGAGACGGCAGGCGCCATGGACGTAGACGTCCCCGGCGAGGCGGCTGTCGGTTACAGGGGCGCGCGAGAGCTCGGCGCGGCAGCTGCCGCCGCCGCCGCAGTGGCCGTGAAGGCGGCCGCCCCGGCCGGCGAGTGCGCGGTGCGGTGTGAGCACCTGCCACAGGTGGGCCCGGTGGCCACTAGTCCGCCGCGACGCCTGCCCGAGGGTCGACGGGGCCGCGCGGCCGCGGCTTGCGCCCGGCCGCTACCCCCCGCTCGCAGCGCGACCCAGAACGGGGTGATCTGCTTGTGATGTTGCCCTGCGACACCGTTGTGGCCGATGTGTGCGTGACCTGTCCGGTGGCCCCCTCCCGGGTCGTCGCCGCGGCAAACACGCCAGGCGCTGCCGCCCAGCTGATGGACGACCGGAAGCGAGACAAGTACGGCCGCTCCGGCACAGGCGCATGTCGCTTCGTGTCCCTGTCGCATGAGACGTTTGGCCGTGTGGGCACGGGTGCGTTCGCCTTCCTGAATCAGATCGCTGACTTTGCTGCGGCTTCGGGGGCCGTGTCCAGGCGAGCGTTCTTGCAGAATGCCATGTGCGAACTCTCCACCACTCTGTGCCGTGGTGTGACGCGCCAGGTCCTCGCTGCGGCTCCGCTGCGTATGCGGCTGGCGGGCAGGGCGGTGGTGCCTGGCCACGATGTCCCGTCGGACGTGCTATAGGCGGCCGCTGGCCGCCTTGCCGGACCGGGTGCCGCGGCTGCAGCAGCGCAGGCCGGCCCCGCGTCTGGTCGTGTTGGCCCGCCCTGCCTTCCCGTGAGCCACCGTGGGGGGAGTGATGCGGCGCCGCTAGTGCCCTTCGCGCCCCGCCCTGAGGCCCCTGTCGGGCGGCCGGAGGGGGAGGGCTGGTACGCCTTGCACTGTGGGGGGCGTGCGCCCCCGGGCTCTCATGTGCGGGGGGCCCGTGATGGAATGCTCCAGTGGGGCAGGATGGAGTGGGGGTGCTGCTGTAGGGGGGTCGGTGGTGGCTGGTTTTGCTGGGGTGGGCAGTAATGCGGTGGTGGTTGTTGCTGTGCGCGGTTGTGGCGCGGGTGCCGTAGTGGAGGGGTGCGGGAGTGCGCGTGCGTGTGGGTGCGTGGGTGTGGTTGTGTCGGCTGTGTCGGTTCGTTGTGGCTTTTTCGCCTGGGAGAGTGATTGCTTTTTGCTGGTGTCTACTTTCGGGGGTTTTGGCCGTCTACTTTCCTTCTGTTGCCCTCGCTGCCGGGCTATTGCGTTCATCTCCGTGTAACACGGAGATGAACGCAATAGCCCGGCAGCGAGGGCAACAGCAGGAAAGTAGACGGCCAAAACCCTCGAAAGCAGACAACAGCAACAAGCAAAAACTGTCTCAGGTGAAAAGCCGCTATGTTGTGTTACACGGAGATGAACGCAATAGCCCGGCAGCGAGGGCAACAGAAGGAAAGTAGACGGCCAAAACCCCCGAAAGTAGACACCAGCAAAAAGCAATCACTCTCCCAGGCGAAAAAGCCACAACGAACCGACACAGCCGACACAACCACACCCACGCACCCGCTATGTTGTGTCGGCTGTGTCGGGTCGTTGTGGCTTTCACTGTGTAACACAAACTGCTAGTGTCGAGTCGGCGACCGCTTGTGGGTCCGGCGCGTGCTGACTGTGTGTTTGGTGTGCGCGTGGGCTGCATGGTACTGCGCGGTGTGCGAGTGTCTGCTTTCAAGCTAGCGCTAGTTCGTTCTGGCATTTGCTCGTGCGGCGCGTGACCTTGGTGCTTGCGGTGGCCGGTCTGTCTGTCTGCTTGTTGCCTGGTCTGTTGCCTCGGCGCTGCTGAGTCCTAGATCTATCACTGTGTAACACATATAGGACTGACTGCCAGTTCACCAGTCGTTGTGTTTGACTGGCTGAATGGCAGGTACGTGTCTCTTGGACTTTGTTTGCATACTGCTGTGAGTTGGCACTAATACCTAGGACATTGATTGTGCTGTGTGCGAAGTGCAGGCTGTGACGTTGCATGTTGCTGCGGGCTGCGGGCGAACATCGTAGACTCACAGTGCACATTCTGCCACAGGTGAGATCCATACAGCTTAAGTAGTGTACAATATGTGAAGCTGTAACAGTTGTGTTTGACTGGCTGAATGGCAGGCTGTGACGTTGCATGTTGCTGCGGGCGAACATCGTAGACTCACAGTGCACATTCTGCCACACCATGTGTATCCGGGAACATCACATGGATCAGTGATTAGTGCCATATTTGGTATTGCATGCATGCATCTTGCTGACGGACATGTACTTTAACAGCATGGCCCAGGGGGTGGCTGCTGCGCAGTAGGCATGCCTACTAAACCTTCTCACTGCCTGCAACCAATCATCATGCGAGTATCTTCACCATGCTTAGACAACATGTGCACGATGGCTCACATCATCAATTGCATCATGGCTAGCACCATGCCCATCCGGAAAACCCCATGAACCCATCTATGTGTATCTTCTGCATGTAAGCTGTGATGCAGAAGATACACATAGATGACAAGTCCGGAAAACCCCAAGAACCCATCTATGTGTATATCCTGCATGTGAGCTGTGATGCAGAAGATGCACATAGATGACAACACTAACCTGCCCTGCCACATACACAGCGATTTAAATTTACTAAGTATTTGGAAGATCATATTTCAGGGTGGGCTTGTAAGACCTCGCCAAAGTGGATGTGGGGAATGGTGTACAAGCTTCAAGTTTGGACAGTAATGTACTGAAGGAACTTACTGCTTGAAGCAATTGGAACCTTGAACGACCAGAAGCCTTTTGACTGCATTTTGTGCGGCACAGACAGTCAGAAGTGGTTGAGGCCTAGGGTGCAGCCAAAGTTTCGCACTGTGGGCTACAGCCTGTGGCTGAGTCACAATGGTGCCTCATCGGTGCTAGACAGCCACAATCGGGACAAGATCAGCCTATTTGCACAGAATACATCATGTCTCATGGTGAGCTGTCAAGAACCAGAAAAGCGCCCAACCCAAGGGGTTGTATTCCTTCTGGACTGTAGGACGTCGTATATATGTGTCACTAGACTCTTGAGCGCACAGTATGGCTCATGACATGAGCAGCTCGCTCTGCCAGCCCCCACAGGTCCCAGGAAAAGCAACTGTCTTGAGCATGGGCAAGTGTGTTACACAGTGATAGATCTAGGACTCAGCAGCGCAGAGGCAGCAGACCAGGCAACAAGCAAACAGACTGGCCACCGCAAGCACCAAGGCCACGCGCCGCACGAGCAAATGCCAGAACGAACTAACGCCAGCGCAAAAGCAGACACGCACACACCATGCAGTACCACGCAGGCCGCGCGCACACCAAACACACAGTCAGCACGCGCCGGGCCCACAAGCGGTCGTCGACTCGACACTAGCAGTCTGCACGGGCGCAACAGCGCGCGCTACGGCCATGTCCGAGGCCACGAGGCACCGGTCCCAGGAGCCGTAGCCTCAGCCAGCCCGGCAGCGCGAGCAGTGTCCGGGGAGGGGCGCAGAGGAGAAACGGCGGACGTGCGCTGGGAGGAGGGAAGAGGGAGGGAGGGAAGAGGGAAGGATCGGGTGCGAGGGGGGGGGGGGGGTGGGGGCTGCAGGGCGAAATGGGTGGAGGGGGGGGGGGCTCGCGGGGCGAGATGGGCGGAGGGGGGGGGCAAGTGTGTGATGTCAATTCAATGGCAATCTAGAGAGTTTTGTGATGCCCTGGCCCTCCATTTTGCCATATTTTAGCACATATGATAAGCTGAGTATTGAATCATTTCAGGCCTGGTCCCCATATGACCCTTGACTGTCTCAGCACACTGTCTGCAACCTGTGGAACCTGTCCCCGAGGTCCAAATCCCAATGTGCTCCTCTTGCCCAAATGCACCAGCCCAGCACTATACATGAATTAGTCTTCATGTGGAATGGCCTGCAGAGCCTTGAACGCGACCTCAGGCCTTCAAAACTAATTTTGACGCGTGCTCGATGCCTCAACACGCGCCTGCTTCAACATTTTTGTCGCGGAAAGCTGCTGTGTGTTCACAATCTCATTTGAATAGCAGCTACCGAGGCGGAATCGCCTTTCGACGCCTAACGCGTCAGCATCGACAAATAATTAGCCTGTGAACATGGTTGCGAGGTTGTGGCGTACGTGGTGAAGCGCGATGCACGTGGAACGCGTTGCGCGCTTGTCCCGATAGTGGATGGAAACCACTGTGATTAGCATTAATGAGGTCAGATTCAGTCCAGGTCATTACGCGTATACGCTATGTCATGTACGCCAGAGCCCCACTGCTGGTGGCCATGCTCCCATGGAAGTGCACACGTGGAACTGTTGCCTCGGCGCTAGCGCCGCAGCTGTAATTATAACAGCTGCTTAGTCCTAGATCTATCACTGTGTAACACACGTGGAACACATCCAGATCGTTATGCGCTGGTATGATACATTTGCACTCGATTACAGAAACGCTGATCTACGCTGAAGTCTCCGCTGAAAACAGGTATCCATTTATAAATATTGCTCGAGCAGCCCTTGCAATGCTAACCGGAACACCCCAAGAAACTAAATGGGCATCATGCCGAACCCACACAGGCATCGGCCCAAGCACCCCTGCGTGCATGCGGCCAGGGACGGATGAAAGGTCAACACGCACAACCCCAACACACAGCACGGCCCATCTAGCACGCGCCAGCCATGTCCCTGTGCACAGTCTCACGACGAAGCGGCTACACTCGCCGACGTCGTCGCACGACACCGTGTGCAGCGGCTGCGCATGCTGCGCATCCATGCTGCGCATTGTCAGCTGCCGCGCGTGTTGTCTGCTCGAGTCTGCTCGAGAATGTGCGTGCGGATCACTTGCACATTCATGCAGTCCCGCATCACTCTGCACAGCAAAATGACAACCATGCCGCCTCCAGATGGCCAGCTAACAAGCTACACTCACCATGACTGCAGAACAGGTACAACCGGAACTATTGCTTCAATCCGTCACTGCTTGAGTTGCTATCACGGCCTCATTCACCCCGACAGCCCTGGTATAAAAGAAAGAATGGCGCCAGGTCATATTGAAAGCAGCGAGACTGCCATTGCTACATGAGGAAGCTCCGTGGCACCGCACAGCACAGTGTGGGTGCAGCCGCGCTGTGTGATGTGACGCACAGACGTCCCTCAAACTTCTTGCAGAGGCAGTGCGTTGCAAAGCACGGAGGCACACGCGCCGTAATTACACGCTCTTACCATCAGCGCCTGATGAACTCCGACTCTGCAGCACGGCACACTGATGTAAACGCCCGATGTGGCAATGTGACTGCGACTGATGCCCATCAGAACATATGGCATGACGGACCGCATGGCAATTCTCGGCCTCGCAGGCATGTGAAGCCAGTGGCGCAGTGCAAAGCATGGAGGTGCTTGGTCCTGCAGCAATTGTGGACAATGATTTGCCGTGTGCTCCAGTGATGGAACACAGAGCACTTGGCACGAAAGTGCAGTGCTTCATAAGTTGTGTCGGTGACAACCTCGGCATGGTGTACACACACAAGGCAAGCCTACCACTGTCCCATGCTTGGTACTCAGTTGGGACTCTTAAATGCCACAACGCATGCCCAAGAACTTGAAGCCATCAGGCGACAACGTCTGAGTATAGCGCGTGCGCCTCACGATGCTAGACCATCAGCACCCCACAAAGGCACCCTACAAAGCCACCCCACAAAGGCAGGAGTGCTGCAAGCACGAACCAACAGAACAGCCATCACATCTGCCAGGACAGCCCACTGGCAGGTTTCCACTCGCAGCAGAGAGACCAGAGGGCGACGCACCACTGATCTCAAACCTCCGGCACACGACGGCGAGGCGGTTCCTGTCTGAGCGGTCGCAGCCGGCGTTCGGCAAGCCGCCGCTGGGCGCAGGTGCTGTCTCCGTCGGCGCTGGCTCTGGTGCGGCGTGCGCTGGCGCCGGCCAGTTCTCGTTGTAGCCGCCATAGTAGTCGTAGTAGTTACCGTAGGGAGAGCTGTAGTCGACGCCAAAGTTCTGCGGGAAGTCACATTCCAGGAGGCGCTCCTCCTTCCCGGTACATACCACCTGAAAATGCAATCCATTCATTACATGCATCGCGATTGCGCACCAGGCGTTGTCGCTGGAGCGCTGTCGTGAACGTGGTGCACAGCCAAAAAAGAATGCTCCAGTATAGTATAGCATCACCGGCACATCTCACAGCAAATCGGGGTGTCACCCGTGCATGTGGAAGCGGTGCTGCTTGAGGTGGCTTCAGGAGCCGAGCGTAATTTAATCAAGCACCATTTAAGCAGCCCGACCAGGCTGCTTAACCAAAGTGCGCCAGTGGACGAGGCTTCCATATAGCTGTCAAGACGCGTCGAGGCTGTGTAGCATGGGTCAATCAGGGCAGCTGAGCCCATCAAAACCTCAGATCAGGCGCTACTAGTACGACAGCCTAGATGTATTTCACAGTGGTACATCAAGGGAACAAAGCAGGGATACGAACAGACCAACAATCACAAGCAGCACGATCACCACCCCTTATGATCCATTGAGTAGGACCCACACTCATGACCGCGGAGAGTAGCCTTGGTGCTTGCGGTGGCCTGTCTGTCTGTTTGCGCGTTGCCTGGTCCTGGTCTGTTGCGGCGCTGCTGGGTCCTAGATCTATCACTGTGTAACACACTCGTGACCGCCAGCCTAGATGTGGCTCACTCGCACCTCGGATGCCCAGGTGATCGGGTCCTCCCGAGGAGTAGAGTAGTCATATGTGCGGTAGTCGTAGGCGCCAAAGACCTCTTGCTCGTCCATCACAGTGCCAAAGGGGAAGCCCAGCTGCCGGCACACCACCTGCGCGTCCACCGTGAACTCCTCAGGGTCTCCACCGAAACGGCCGGCACAGATGCGGCCCCACTGACCCTCCCGGAAGAGCTCCACGCCGCCAAAGTGCACGTCATCACAGGCGGCTGTGGCTACAGCGGTGCCGTTGAGGGGCACCAGGCGCACATCTCCCTCCGCGGGTGGTGCCGCGGGTGCCTCGCAGCCTGCATGCATGACGCCCATCGACCCTGCCGAGAACTGGGAGGGGGCTGGAGCTGCATGAAGGACTCCCAGCGCAAGCAGCAGTATTGCGACCTCTGTGATTTTTTATGTTCGGTATGCCACCCTGAAACCAGCAGTGAGCTCAAGGGTGGCAGATTGGCTCACACAAGCACTCAGGCTTGTAATCGGGTGGGAGATTGTAATGCGACAGTGCAACAACGTTCAAGCTGTCTACGATTTCATTGCAGTGCACTGGTGCAGCAGTACCTGCCGTACAGACCATAAAACACTGGGCTGCTGAGCACAGAAAAAGTGATGACCCACGATACCAGACCCAGACACCCAACATGTGCACAAGCAGAGGCGGAGCCGAACAGCTTGCCGGACCTGCACATGCGCATGACGCCATGCATTATCAGGTTAGAATGCGAGAGACTGAGTGAGCGGTCGAATCGAGTGGCACACCAGAGGGGTTGCTGCAGACAAGCGCAACAGCTTGTTGGATTGAGTTGGAGTTTCCATAGTCGTAGAAGTAGTTATCGTCTGTGTCAATCTCACAGGCAGCCAAGGTGGCCTCGGAGCCGTCACATGTTACGTCCCGTATGAGCACCGGGGCGTTGTTTGGGGCCGGGAAGGGTGAAGACTCGCCGACGAGAATTTGAGCACCGGTGGCAAAGCCGAGCGTGCGGCAGGCGACCTGCGCACCGCGCCTGCCGAAGCGTCGGAAGCGGTCGTCGATGACGGACCAGACGCTGTTGATGAGGACCTCCAGGCGGCCGTACTCCCACGACCCGCCCGCGTCGGCGCTGCCGGCGACCAGCCGCACCTGGCCGTTTGCTTGCCCTGCATGCACGTGTCATGACAGTGGCCATGGCACAGGCTCTACCATGTCTCAGAGGCAGAGCTGGCATCCCAGATGACACGATGCCACTGTCAGCCATCCTGTCTATCTTCCAGGGCTATGCTCTTGAGGGGAGGATGCAGGTCATTGTTGGCTGCCAAGCATGCTTGACCATTGTCAGCTCACATGCTCAGACCTGTACTGCCCATGGCAAGCTGGAAGAACGAGATCGCGAAACGTGAAAGAGATATGCTCCACAAGGAGGTAGCACGCAAGGGAATGAAAGCAAGGGTAAGAAAGAGAGTGCATGCATACATCTGTGGTTCTGCATCACAGAGGTAACCCAGCTGCTGCTCGTCCCCATGAATGTGGGCTTGTTGGACTAGAATGTCGTGGGGTGCAAGCAATTTGGGAGTCATGCTTGTGCGGACAATGGCCAGCGGCAGACTCTGCCACCGACATTTTGGAGGTCTCCGGGATCTCAGTGATCGTAGCGAGGATCTCTGTGCCTACCTTGGCACCGTGGTGAAAGCTACCAGCGCTGCTGTATAGAATGTGTTGATTTCTGACTGGGAGGGGCGCACTGCTGGAAAGGCAGAAGAGGCGCTGCGTGGCACCGTAGGTTGACGTCTCGCCAAAGCCGGAGCGGCGGCATGCGCCAACTTCCGCCTCTGGGCCGGCACACCGGATCCCCGACAGCCACGGCGGGAGAAGGGCGGCGGACTGGTCTGCGCTCTCGAAGAAGCCAGTCGCGAATCCCATGTCCCGGCAGGCAATCTCGGCTGTGCTCTGCACGTGGTACAGCGTGAGTGCACATTGCTACATGGACTGAGAAACCCTGCGCAGAAGGCGTAATGAGCGTGCTGCAGTTCTGACCGTCTAACCAAACTGTGACGGCACGACTTCAACGCATTGTCTCATCAAAATGTCCGCAAGAAGAAGCACATGCTGGCAGCATGCTGGCTTCACGACATATGCGACGTGCTGGTGAGAGCAAACCACAGACGAGGACGAAAGGCGAGCACAAACAGAGACTGTTCAGCAACGGCAGTGTCGCGTCAGTCAGCCTGATGGACATGGAACAGGAAGCCTGGACAAGCGCCTTGTCGTGGATGAGCGGCTATGCCATCAGCGCGGGCTAACAGGGAGCGCCCCTCCAAGATGCCAAAGTCGCCACGGCAGAGGGTGCCCCAGGCGCCAGCATGGAAGACCTCCAGGATGCCAGACTCCGAGTCAGGAGTAGCGCCCGGACTGGTGTCAGTCAGCCGGAATTCTCCCTCCGTAGCTGCGTATCAGGAAGAGAATGCTGAGAGCATGCTACTGTCTACATTCTTAGGCGGACTACACAGCCTTTAAGCTACTCGTGCTTAAGGAACTGATGCATGCATGTGTGCATGCGGACGGTCCAACCGCACATATGAACACCTGCGCCTCAGCAATTCGCCAATCTGGAAGCACCGCGGATCAGCGGTGATGCAGCAAAAGTTCCTGCCCTAGCGCAGGCCAGCCTTCTGCAATTCAACACTCCAGGAGACATTGAATCAGCCCTTCAATCAGTGGACCGAAGGAGCGCAACGCAACGGTGTGTCAGTTAAGGGACCCTGGCTGCAACGATGCATGGTGAACTGTTCGCATGAGCTACACTGCTTCAGGTGACCTCAGGGCAAAGCAAATCATGAGATCCACGCTGCTCGACTGCTGTGGGGGTGGGGGGGGGGGAGGGGGGTGCATGGAAGATGTACGGGGAATGAGCTGCAGTGCTGAGTAACTAGAGTCGTTTTGGAAGGTGTTGGGAATGAGTGCCGCTGTGGCATCGCTGCATGCGGCAGAGCAAGCTGCGGCAATGAACGGGGAGTCGCACCAGTGACAGGTGTCCCAACACAGCCGATGACCAGGCCGAGTCCGTTGGAGTTGAGGCAGTCCCGGCCGAAGAAGAACTCAGGATTGAGCTCGCCACTGCAGTCCAGGAGCCGCTCCTCCGTGCCGGCGCAGTTTGATGCAGTGATAGCAATCTCGGGGAACACCGGCGTGGACTGTAGCACCACGCGCTCGGCATCAGAAAGAAACTGGGGGATAGTGGTTCCTGCGCCGAAGCCGAGCTGGCGGCAGGCGACGTTTGCGTCAGGCGCCATGAAGGAGCCAGCGCAGACCTGGCTCCAGGAGCCCTCGAAGAAGACTTGCAGGCGACCGGTCACCCAGTTGGCAACCGGTGCCTCATCGATCAACCGCAGGTCGCCCTCAGCTGCATGGCCACAAGGCATCAGGACGGCTCGGGGCCGTACGTCCCGCGGACATGCATCACTCTGCCAGCCATGCATGCAGTTGCGGAACTATATCTCCACAGCATGAAGCCATGCGGTTTCTACTAGTAATCACATGAATATGTGTTGACCTGGTCATGATTGGGGAAGTGCGCATTGTCTATTGAAGCCAGGCATAGCTCCAGGATTCAGCTGTATGCAAGCTGCTAGGACAGCAGTGATACTTCCAGAATGCATGCGGGTGAAGCCACTGGCAGGTCGGATTCACAGATGGTAAGGAAATGCGGGCGGAAGCTTCTGGCCAGTTTGGCGCACAACCATGGTTTCGGAACTATTCAGCAGCTGTGTGGGGTGTTGCATGAGCAGACATCAAGTTTCAAGTCGACAGGCAGAGCAGATGGTGAGGCTGGGCATGAGGGCATGTGAGCCCATGCTGATTCACAAACGTAGCATCGCAGCGCACCGGCCCCGTCAGTGGTGCTCTCCTCCAGTGCTTCTACCACTGGGAACTGACGGCAGGCGATGTGGATGCGGTGGGGCCTGAACCGGCAGCCGGCGTTGTTGTTCCGGAAGCCCTGACCGAGGTCGCAGTCAATGAGGCGGCCCTCAGGGCCGTTGCACTGAACGCTGCTCAGCCAGAAGCGGTCCACCGGCTCCTCCGCCTCCTCAGTAGCGGAGTAGTCATAATAGTATCCGTAGTAGTAGGCGCTGTATGGAGATGGGGCCTCGTTAGGGTCCGGTGCCGGGGGTGGTGGCCGGGCAGTGAGGGGGTCAACGCGAGTTCCGTGCGGGAAGCCCAGCTGCCGGCAGACCACGTCCGCCACGAGGTTGTCCTCTGCCCGATTTTCGGAGAACTGGTCAGTGCAGATGCTGCCCCACTCGTCAAAGTGCAGAACTTCGATGAAGCCAGAGTGGATTGGGTCGCAGGGAGTGCCAAAGCCGCCACGCAGCCGGACTGAGCCCTCTGTGGTGCCATCTTGTATGGCGCAACCTGCAGGCATGCGGGGACTGGTCCTGCTCAGTTGTAAACAACAGAAAAATTAAATAAAACGATTTTCACGCCAGACCCAATTAGACATCGGCCACAGCACCCCTATTGACAGGGGCGAACTGGAAGGAGGACAAATGGGAGATATTCTGGACGATGGGCAGAACATGCGATCATGTGATCAGCGCAGCAGATTGGTGCAGAAGTCGCCAGTGCAGAAGCGGCAGGCGGCTTCCACTGGCAAGCTCAAAACTGATGAGTGGCATGTGGTTCAAATAGTTGAGCACACAGCAAACGGTATGATCACACGTATCCCACCTTCAGCGGTGTTCCCGCATGCCAGGACGGTGCTGCTGGTGATGTTGGTGCACATGCCGATCAGTCCATCGTTGCTCTGGCACTCTGCTATCGTCGTTTCGCTGCCATTGCAGTCCACTGCCGCGAAAGCAACGGGAAGGTTCTCAAACAGCACCTGCAAGGGTAGGCAATAACGTTTGTGCACATTGTGAAACATTCTTGAAAAATGAAAAACTGCTTGTAGTGTAGATGTGCATAGCAGTCAGGAAGATAACAAAACTGCCAGGTTCAAGACAAGGTACCGATGCGTGTGCCAGGCTCGCGAACAAGGCCCAGGCCCCACCGACGGGAGGTGCTGGCCGGTTGTAGGGGTGCCTGTACCTGGCTCAACGAATTGGCATAGGACTGTGTGAAGCGCAGCGCAGCGCCTCCGTCGTAGCCAAAGGCCTTGCAGGCCACCTGTGCGGCGTCGGGGGTGAAGCGGTCGTTGTTGCAGACGTTGCTCCAGAACCCACGAAGGAAGATCTCCAGGCGGCCGTACTCAAAGCCGGTGCCCGCAGTGCCGTCCACCAGGCGGGTTGTTCCATCCATCTCTGCATGTATGGACAATCTGTATCCTAGGTACATGTCAGTGAAAATTTCGTATCTCAGGTATATGTCAGTGATGGAGAAGCAGTGCGACTATAGGAGTGCGTAGTGGCTCAAACCGAGGACGTGCCATGTTCATGTGTGTGAGCACTCGTGTCACCGATTACGATGGAATCAGAATTACGCCGTTTTCGTAACGCCACGGTGCTCGTTGTAAATTACGATGTTATTACCAGCCTAAAAATGTTCAACAAAACCGTACCTATCAACTATTTAGCAGTGAACGTTGCAAAAAATGTCGTAACGTCATCGTGAATGTGCATGTCATGATTACCATCTAATTACCGTCGTCATGTCATCAGTTACAGTAGTGAGCACCATATTCTTCCGCTGTACATGCAGTATTGACCTACAGTATGAGGCCGTCGGGGAAATTGCAAACCATATGCAGTCGATTGCATGCATCAGGCAACCAGCTGCGAGTCTGCAAACAGCTAGCGATCATCGAGTCTGCAGGCAGAGATGCAACTCCATAGCCATTGTGACTCATGGAGGCAGTGTATGTGAATTCCAGGCTGAGCACTGAAAGGGGCCACGCGCTCCGGGTTCGGATGCACACCAGGGTTGGGGCCGTTGAAGCAGACGAGGTGGACGTCGGCGTTGTGGCGGCACGTGCTGCCAACACGGCCTAGCTCGTAGCCGGGGCACGCTGCAAGGTTGGGCTCAGTGCCGGCGCACTGAGAGCCTCCCAGCACGATGGGCACACGCTCGGTACTAGCCTCGTCCTCGTCCTCCTGCACAGGTACCACCCCCAGAGTCAGATTTGTCTGATCCAAGACCGAGTGAGGTCTGTGGACTCCATTGTGGATGGCGGAGACAAGCTGAAGTGGGAGCACAGTGCCACACTAGTGAGATGAAATGTTGGATTTCCCCTCTCAGTTTGACATGGCAGCCACATGCCTGCAGGAGAAGTTCGCCTATCGGCAAATGCAAGAATGTCCTGTGCATTCGTTGCATCGCATGCAACAACACTGGTTAGCTCAGGGCGAACATGGCTAATTGCGGCCAGGTACTCACCAGCTTCTGGATCTGAAATCCTTGCTGGAATCCCAACTGCCGGCAGGCGACGGCAGCAGCGCCATCGTTGAAATCCGGACGGCGGCTGAAGCGGTTAACACCCGCGTTGTCGCACACGGTGCCCCAGCCGCCGGAGTGGAAGACCTCCAAGCGGCCGTATTCGGCGCTGCCGTCTGCCGCCATGACTCCGTTTGCCAGCCTCAGCTCCCCCTCCTCTGCATCACGGATATGGTTTACGACAGGCAATACAGTAGCGCTTGCTGTCTACGGATTAATTCGCACAAGTCTGTCTACGGAGTGGTTCGCACATGTCTGTCTATGGATTGGTTCGCACAAGTCTGCCGGAACAAGCCCTGCAGTCTACACCGAACGATACACATCACTGAGCTGCGTTCACTGAGATTGTGACAGGAAACTGAGCAATGCATTGCCAGTATGTAATACACTACCGTAGGGGTGCCTGTACCTGCTCTGTGAGTTAGCAGGTAGGACTGTCTGTGAGAGAGCAGCGGACGAAAAGCAACGAAGTCAATCCACCCTGCTGAATGCCCGTGTCTCACACAGTATGACTCACACTGAGATAGACAGAGCACAGCCTCAGCGGAGCTCCGGTCGGGCAGTACGTAGCGCAATGAACAGCACAAGCAACACACGCATCACAACCACCTACTGGACACGTGTACGACCAGGAAATACCAAAAGCTGCAGCAGAATTCTGGCGCAGCTGGAAGATGTGCAAGGTTATGCATGCGAGCGGGCATGTATGACCCAGCGCCACACCTGCGGTGGTGCTTGTGCCGCAGGCGACCTGAGAAAATGTTCCGGCGAAGGGGTCGCATTCGGCCGAGTTGGTGTAGTCCCGGAAGCGGTAGCTGTAGTCGTTCTGGCCATCGGTGTCTGCTTCTTCAAAGACGGGGCAGTCCACCAGGCGGCTCTCGCTGCCAGCACAGCCCAGGTTCTCAAGCACAAAGGGCGCCACGATGGCCTGCACGCGCAATGCATGGATGCTCAACGTCTGCCATTTATGTTTCAAATTGGAGGTCACGCTGTGTTGTCCGACAGGCTGCTGTCAAGCCAAGCGCTGCCAGGCACATGTCAAGCCGGACAGCGATGACAGCACCAAGAAATATGTATGGGGCTGTAGTCTAGGTTGTGCGTGAGGTGGTACTCAGGCACCTGGGCATGTAGATGCATGCACTATCCATGCATGCACGTGCGACTGGAAGCACGCTCGTTGCTACCAAAGAGTACCAGCATCTGTGGTGTGTGTGATATTTGTGGTGACCAGTCATGACCCACTGAATAAATGTCAAGGAACCAACGGCACCATGCTTGCAACCAGTGTCCTCGTTGGCCCGAATCAAACATAGTGAGGCATGTTGGTACAGTCGCCGGCAGACGGGATTGTATTTAACAGACGCAAACCTTGCATGCCGCCGGCCAGTCGCCGTAGTTGCTTGTCTGTCACAATGTCAGTGACGTGTTCAGTGCCATGTTGTCAGTGAGAAGTTCTTACTGACTGTCGGCACTGAAAATTGCCGGATCGGCTGGCAATGCATGTGCAGGGCAGCGCACCGGGTCAGGGTCGGTGTTGCGGAACGTGGGCTGTTGCGGCTGGCGCACTCCCGCCGTGAAACCCAACTGGCGGCAGGCGACCGCGGCATCCACGTCATCAAAGTTGGATGTGCAGACTGCCCCCCAGACGCCCTCGCAGAAGACCCGCAGAGCGCCGGTGGCGAAGCCGTTGACGTCAATCCGGCTCACCAGCCTCGCAGCGCCTTCCTCAGCTGCACGGGCAGTGGCATGAGCGTTGAGAGATACATGTGTAGATATGCGAGCGTTCTATGAGCTGATGCTGGCGTAGCGGGAGTGACGAGGTTAGGTCAGCTCACCCGGTCTGAATTGTGCGGCGAGAGAGCACATGATCCGGTAAGATTAATGGAACACATTCACAACGCATACCGGTACAATCGATCACTTGACACCTCGTCTCGAGAGATCGGAAGTAGTCGGCTGCCTGGATTCTCAGCTACAAACCCGCCAAGGCCACACGATCGCCACAGAAGCGGTGACGGAAGGTATATTGGAAGAGATTCATGATATCCACGGATATTTCCTGGACACAGTGGGGCTGTGGGATGTAAAAGCACCTGTTGGGGGTCCCGAGGTGGGAGGAGCCATGTCGTCTGGTGGACTCACGACAGGAGGTGCGGGAACGCCCGTGGTCGGGTCAGAGTCAGGTGGACTCATAACGGGGGGCGGGAAGGAGCCGAAGAACTCGAAGAAGGTGCTGTTTGGGATGCCGGTGCCTTCCCCAGTGCTGGTGGCACCAATGGTCTTGTTCCTGCCATCGATGGACACCGTCGCAAAGCCACGGCTGTTGCCGTCAGCTGAGACGTTGAGGCGTCCATTGGAGTTAGATACCACGATGCTTGCTCTTGAAATGGACGGCTGGGCGGAGGTGGCCGTCACCGCGGCAAGCAGCAGCAGCGTCGCGAGGCTGGCAGCCTCGCCACGGCGTGCGGGTGCTGCCTGCAAGGAAGGCGGAACGTAAGACATCCCAGCACACAGCAGCACATATGTGGTGTCATTTTTTGAAACATTTTCACCACAGGGCCGATCACGCGTACGCGTGCACCCTGGCCCTGCGCGTCGCGCACGTGTAGGCGTTTCCTGAGCGGTACCTTGGGCGTGCCCGTTGCTCACGCGAGCCGCTGGTCATCGAGCTAGAAAAGAAAATTATTGCATTAGTTATGGTCTGACGACCTCTGATGCCAGGCGGCGAGGCATGCGGATGTCAGAGATCCGCCACCTCCTCAGCACCTGAGATGCTTCAGGCTAGTCTAGATGAGCGTGTCCATATTACAAGTAGTGCTGCACTGTTCAGTCGAGTAGACAATCTTGGGCCCATGTTGTAGACCTTCGGCGATGGTCAAGAAAGCGTGAGCCCTGGTCATGGCAACGGGTGTACATGCACTGGTAGCCACGGTGCTAATTCATGCATGGCCATGTTGTGGTACACTAAAACACGCCGCTAGTGCCCTTCGCGCCCCGCACTGGGGCCCCTGTCGGGCGGCCGGAGGGGGAGGGCTGGTACGCCTTGCACTGTGGGGGGCGTGCGCCCCCGGGCTCTCATGTGCGGGGGGCCCGTGATGGAATGCTCCAGTGGGGCAGGATGGAGTGGGGGTGCTGCTGTAGGGGGGTCGGTGGTGGCTGGTTTTGCTGGGGTGGGCAGTAGTACGGTGGTGGTTGTTGCTGTGCGCGGTTGTGGCGCGGGTGCCGTAGTGGAGGGGTGCGGGAGTGCGCGTGCGTGTGGGTGCGTGGGTGTGGTTGTGTCGGCTGTGTCGGTTCGTTGTGGCTTTTTTGCCTGGGCGAGTGATTGCTTTTTGCTGGTGTCTACTTTCGGGGGTTTTGGCCGTCTACTTTCCTTCCGTTGCCCTCGCTGCCGGGCTATTGCGTTCATCTCCGTGTAACACTAAAACATGTCGTGCAGCTCAGGGCCTCAGCAGCACTAAGAAGTGGAAGTAAACAACACAAGCAGCACGGCCATGGTGTACAAAACGTTACAGCGGTATGCTCCACAAAGTTGCAGAGGAACTGCAGGGGGGGGCATGGCTGGTGCTGGAGTGGTGCCGTTGGCCTGTGTGACGTTTTAGAGTATCCCTGTGTCAACACCACATGTGCTTGGAGGAAGAGTCATGCCTTCATTCTTGGAATTCGATGCGCAGCTGTAGTTCGCTTGCCGACCTTGTAAAGCAAACGCTAGTTTTTTCAATGCTGGCACCCAACGCTGTATTCCAATATCAACTCTGGAGTTGGCCCTTGTACCAGTGGGGCAATGCACTTTCACATGCCACACTCGACCTGCTGGTCCTCCGAGATGGTACCAGTCTCTCCTGGCTATATAGCTTCTCCTGCTTGCGAAAGTTCCATATATAGCTCCTGCTGTAATCCACGTCTTCTTTACATTTGAGTGGTCGGAGTGAGCGTGGATTCGTGGTCAGTGCAAGCGCGAACAGGTATGCAGTATAGCCCTCGTCACATGCACGGAAAATGCTCGGGAACGAGGAGGACAGGGCTTTCGTGTGCGCTGTCGAACTGCCCATCGAACCTGCGAACTTCGCGTGCAAGCTGCCTCTGTAAGGGCCGATTTCGTTACGTTCCGGGTGCTGCGCATTATGATGCCGATGTTATTTCGCATACCGCGGATATCTGCCTCACGACATGCAGTTGATTCAGCCTTTAACACGGCAGTGGCTCGTAACACATAAACCCCTTGCGGTATGCAAGGACACATGCATATGTCAAGCCAACCAGTGAGCACCGTGGCAGGGCGCTGCATTCCACATGGCCACCCGGCTGCGGAAGATCATGCTGTCGCTATAGACCGATAGCGACCTTTACGTGGCGCCGAACGGCAGAATTGGCGGGCGCTGAGAAAGCTGCCCTGCCGGCGCCGCTCAGGCTGCAGAGATGTATGTACATGCCATGGGCAAACGACAATCAAACGCACACAGCTCCAGGCTATGCAACCTCGCATTTCTTGTAACAGTACTAGTACGCCTCGCACAAGCACCGCTGCTCCAGATCTATTGCACGTGCACTCAAGTCCGTCGCAGCCCCGAAGTACCTCTCCGCGGACGGTGTATCGCGTGCCAGCAGCAGTGCACAGGTTCCGCGGGCCCGGCCGCATGCAATATTCGAGTTCACACACGGCGATGCCTCCTGAAAATGTTGAACCATGATCCCTGATGAATGCGTCATGTAGCAATGGCGATCTTGTGCATCATGGCCCGCCGCGAAGCTGGCCCCACGTGCACCCTTAAGCTTGCGTCCTGCTGGTGTTACACGGAGATGAACGCAATACCCCGGCAGCGAGGGCAACAGAAGGAAAGTAGACGGCCAAAACCCCCGAAAGTAGACACCAGCAAAAAGCAATCACTCTCCCAGGCGAAAAAGCCACAACGAACCGACACAGCCGACACAACCACACCCACGCACCCACACGCATGCGCACTCCCGCACCCCTCCACTACGGCACTCGCGCCACAACCGCACACAGCAACAACTACCACCGCACTACTGCCCACCCCAGCAAAACCAGCCACCACCGACCCCCCAACAGCAGCACCCCCACTCCATCCTGCCCCACTGGAGCATTCCATCACGTCTGCGCGCATGAGCACACGTCTCCAAGCCACGGTGACGAGGCCATGCTTTAGGATTAAAGTTGCCCATAGCTGGCCGCATATGACACTGTGTGTGCCGGAAGCATGCCAGCCACGCGGCCACAGGGGCAGGCCTCATCCGAGTCCAAGACGGTCAGCAGCGGCTCGCCCAGTCGCAGCAGCACAGCCACCTGGAATTCATGGTTACTCAGGTCTGTCACCGGGCCGGAACAGGCCGTGAGGAAGGCCGAGGCCAGCGAGGCAGAGCAGCTCAGAAGGTGATCCAGTTCAGCGCACGCCGTCTCTGCCGTTTGGGGATTCGCACTTTGCTTCAGGGTCTGGATCCGGAGTCGGTCGCACGAGGCGGTCCAGCACGCGTCGGCCTCCGCCCGGCTGAGCGCGCTCTGGAGCTGCGTCATGCACAACTTCATGCCAGCGTCAGACGCCCAGGCGTCAGCAGGGGCAGGGCTGTCTGAGACTCCCTGCACGGCCATTGTGTTTGTGTCGCATCCCCGCCACACAATCAGCTGTACATCCGTTCAATCACAAGCATCAGCTGGGCCCGGCAGCCTGCCCTGCGCAGGTATGTATGCCGCGCACGGGCCGGTGGTCCCTGCCCCTAGTGCTCGCCCCCCGGCTTGCGTGCGGGGGACTCCTAGTAGTACTGGTTGTCGGTTGGGGCTTTGTGCAGTGTTACTGGTGGCGACGCTCGTGGGCGAGGCTGGGTGTGACTTCGCTGGCTGGGTCTGGCTTTTTACATATGCTGGGGCCCCGGGGGTCGGTCGTGCACAGTGGGGCTGGCCATGAGTGTAATGCATGGCTTTGTCGTGGGTGTATTAGTACTGGTGTTGGTGTGTTACACAGTGATAGATCCAGGACTCAGCAGCGCCGAGGCAACAGACCCGGCAACAAGCAAACAGACAGACCGGCCGCCGCAAGCACTAAGGCCACGCGCCGCACGAGCAAATGCCAGAACAAACAAACGCCATCGCGAAAGCAGACACGCACACACCACGCAGTACCACGCAGGCCACGCGTACACCAAACATACAGCCAGCACTCGCAAGGCCCACAAGCGGTCGTCGACGCGACACTAGCAGTCTGCACGGGCGCGACAGCGCGCGCTACGGCCATGTCCGAGGCCGCGAGGCACCGGTCCCAGGAGCCGCAGCCTCCGCCAGCCCGGCAGCCCGAGCGGTGTCCGGGGAGGGGCGCAGAGGAGAAACGGCGGACGTGCGCTGCGAGGCCGGACGCAAGCCTATGCGCGATGGCCTGTCAACGCCGGCAGGCCGTCTGTGGGGACAGGCAGGCCCGGCAGCAGCGCCCGTCCCACCAGTCTAGCACGGAGGGGCGCGGCCGCGCGGGCTTGGCGCGCCAGCGCGCGGCACAATGTCGTGGACAGGTCGCGCATGGCATTGAGCAGGAAAGTACGCTTTGACACCGCGCCGTGTCCCGCGGCAACCTCCGCGACCGTCTGGTGTTGGTGTGCGATGGTGTGCGGTTTAGGCAATGCATTGTAGTTGAGGCAGTGCATTGTAGTTGATCGAATTCGGTACGCTGCTGCCTCAAAGCAATTCAAGCTGCTGCCGGCTCGCTGCTCAGGCTGCGCTGCGTGCTGCGTGCGTGCTGCGTGCATCCCCAGAGATCCGGATCTATGTAGCATCACCTCAAGCTTGCCGGCCAAAGTGTCATAGGACGGTGGGACCACAGCAACTTCATCAGAACAGCAGTGGTATACTACTATGGTACACTACGTAGGTGGCAAGGTATACTACGTAGGTGGCAAGAGGAATTCCTACTGGTAGGCTCCGTCAGCGGGGACGTCAACCTACAGCATGGACCAGCGTATAAGGCATTCCATTACAATCCATGAAGCGTACAGAACAATGCAAAAACTGGCACACACTAGCTGCTGCGGGTGCGGTTGGCCCAGGTGCCTGCTGCCTGTGTTTAGTGATGCCCGATTGTCGTTGTTCTTTTTTGGCGTGTATGTATGTAGGCTGCACGATGATGCGCTCGCTTCCTCCGTTATTTCTGTGTGTCTGTTCTTACGTTTCGGCAATGGTTCATTTTAGCATTTGCTCGTGCGGATAGTGGCTTCTGAGCTTGTGGTGGTTTGTCTGTGTGCCTATGACTGCTCTGTTGCCTTGGCACTGCTGAGTCCTAGATCTATCAGAGTTCAACACACTACAGCTGCAGATAGCTAGTTACCTATATATAGCCGAAGCCTCGATTACATCATCTTCACGAACCTTTTTGAATTTAGAAATGCAAGCGCAGCACGCAGCTGCGCACGATGCAGCAACGGCTGGCAGCCCAGTGCGCCCACATGCGCACGCGTATATGCGCTGAAAGCGTGCCGTGACATCCCAACGGTCGTACGAAGTGTTACACAGTGATAGGTGTAGGACACAGAAGCGCCGAGGCAACAGAGCAGGGTCGTAGGAAGTGTACACGCTAAAGGTGTGGATGGTGAAAACATGTACAAGCGTGACAAACTTCCTTGACAAACTTCGCGAATGCGACCATGTGTACGTACGTCGCGAAATGAACAAATTTGGCCTGATATCGGATCCGTGGATTCGATGGTCTCGGGCATGGTTGGCGACGATGCGGTTAGTAAAGCTGACCTGGCAGGCGTCCATGTGGATCCGTTATCACGAAAAGGATGATCAGGCGGAGCGTGAACTCGTTCTTGAACTCGAGAGGCGAGTGGGCAGCTAGCTGTCACTGTCAGCATGCATCACCCAATGCATTGGCATACTTTCCTCACTATACGCAGTATACCAGTTTTCTTGAGACTTATCATATAATAGTGTATGGTCACGCGAGACGACGGTGTTGAGTAAACACCGGTGCCCGGAGGCACCCCTTGAGGAGCCCGACCACTGCCTAGAACAACTGAGGGAGAGAGCATGCGCCTGATCCGATGGGTGCTCGCAGGACGAACGCTCCAGCAGCTCGCATCCGGAGGAGCCACGTGAAGTATTCGGAAACCTGTGCATCGTCTATTCCTGCACAACATGGGCACGGGCGGGCGGGAAAGTACCTGAAAGTTAAGAAGCACTAGCAACGAACACCCACTCTGCGTGGGGGTCCACAGCTCGCTATAGCCTAAGATTTTCAGGCTAAGAATGTCCAAGCTCAGCACAGCATCCGGCCCAAAGAAGTGCTGCAGACCCCTGTAGACACCAAAGGCCACAGTCCCTCTGTCTGTCTGTTTGCTTGTTGCCTGGTCTGTTGCCTCGGCGCTGCCGAGTCCTAGATCTATCACTGTGTAACACATTCCCTCTATCCACCGTCCTCACTCCCACCATAAGTAAGACTACATTCCGCGCAACCTACCGCAGCAGCCGCCCCCACCCCCGCTTGCCTTGCCCCGTGTCATTGTAGTGTTGCACTGCGATGGATTGCAAGGCCTCAGCAGCGCTGCGAAGAACAATAGGGAACATAGGTGGATGCCAGTTTAGTCGCATTGAACTGAAAATGAAGCTATCTGAAGCGGCATGCGGCTATTAATATTTGCTGTACATGTGGCATCAATTGCTGTACATGTGGCACCAGGCAGCTGAGCGTGCACAAAAAAAGACACGGGCACCTGGTCAACAAAGTCTCGCTTCCCGTCAGGTGAGGCATTGGAGTCTCACTGCATATGCATGATATACAAATGGGCCAGCTGCAGGGGGTTAGTGGGTGAACAGGGGAGCGGTCCTGCACCTGTTGGACGGTTTGTAGGCGGCCGCTGGCTGCTTCGCCGGCCGGGGTCTGCGCATGCAGTGGCGGTGTTCAGGCACTGACCGCATGCGGCTGCGTATGCGGGTGCGTATGCGGGTGCGTATGCGGCTGTGTATGCGGGTGCGTATGCGGGTGCGTATGCGGCTGCGTATGCGGCTGCGTATGCGGCTGCGTATGCGGCTGCGTATGCGGCTGGCGGGCCGGGCGGTGGTGCCTCGCCACGATGTCCCGTCGGACGTGCTATAGACGGCCGCTGGCCGCCTTGCTGGACCGGGTGCCGCTGCTGCAGCAGCGCAGGCCGGCCCCGCGTCCGGTCGTGCTGGCCCGCCCTGCCTTCCCGCGAGATACCGTGGGGGGCGTGATGCGGCGCCGCCAGTGCCCTTCACGCCACGCCCTGAGGCCCCTGCCGGGCGGCCGGAGGGGGAGGGCTGGTACGCCTTGCACTGTGGGGGGCGTGCGCCCCCGGGCTCTCATGTGCGGGGGCCCGTGATGGAATGCTCCGGTGGGGCAGGATGGAGTGGGGGTGCTGCTGTTGGGGGGTCGGTGGTGGCTGGTTTTGCTGGGGTGGGCAGTGGTGCGGTGGTGGTTGTTGCTTTGTGCGGTTGTGGTGCAGGTGCCGTAGTGGAGGGGTGCGGGAGTGCGCATGCGTGTGGGTGCGTGGGTGTGGTTGTGTCGGCTGTGTCGGTTCGTTGTGGCTTTTTCGCCTGGGAGAGTGATTGCTTTTTGCTGGTGTCTACTTTCGGGGGTTTTGGCCGTCTACTTTCCTTCTGTTGCCCTCGCTGCCAGGCTATTGCGTTCATCTCCGTGTAACATGCGGGCAGCACTGACCGCATGTGTTCAGCACTGACCGCATGTGGCCCGCTCTGCACGCGAGATTGTGCAGTGGTATGTTGGTAGGCTGTCGAGCGACGTCTTCGTCTGCCTGGTCACCTCCAATGTCCGCGCCACGGCGTGCCACGTGTGGAGATTCCGACTGATTCAGATGCTAATTTCTGTCAGTATTGATAGTCATTTCGCCGGCTGAGCCTTGCGCTGCTCAGTTGGAACTGCGGTGACGGCTGCCCCCGTAGCAGCGCGCGCCTGCCAGCCTTCCGAGCGCGCAGCACGAGCATAGCCCTCGCAAGTAGGTCTATATACTGCATATAAATAGGCGTTTGTAGTCTCAACGACAGGATCCCCAGCGCCTGAGCTTACTCCTTGTGTGGGTGCGCCAGCACCAGGTGCACAGCACCACTTTCTGGCTCGCGCGATCTGGCCATGGATCCGCGCAAGCGATGGACGGCGGTCCAGCCCACTCAGCATCGAATCAGCAAATCGTCCGCTGTGATTCCGCGCAAGCCGTGCCCATGCTGCGGCACACTATTCGGGTCGACGCAGGAGCTGCTGCAGCACTGCCGTGTGCAGCACGCTGGTCACACGTCCTCGACAGCAGACCTCGCCCGGCTGAACGGAGCCACGTGTCACTTCTGTGCGAAAGTGTACTCGCGGCTCAGCCTGGGCGCACACGAGAAACGGTGCCCGTCGAACCCCCAACGGCGCAGCAATAGCACTGCAGGGCACCCCACAACACAGTGCAGCCATGGCCCCGCACAGCCTGCTCACCGCCGCACCCAGCCTCCGGCACAACCGGCGCCCGCCACTCCGCACTCGACAGCCCGTCCCCGCTCGCAGTCGGTCACGCGCTGCGGCCTGGTACCCCGCGAGGCCGCCTCGGGGCCTGCGTCAGCACCGGCTGCAGATGGGAGGAGAAGCAATGTCCGGCCACATAGCCTGCCGCCCGCCAGCCGCCTCGCGCAGCACCTCCTGGCCGTGAATGGCGAGTGCCACGGGAACGGCGGGTCGGCAGGCGGCCGTCAACCTCCAGGTGACGTCCCGCCGTCGCCTGTTCCGCCCCCATGTGATGCTATCATGCATGACGCCGGCGCAGTTGCCAGCCCGACCGACGCGACCCCCACTGCGGCAACAGATGTCATGCATGACACCGCTGCCGGCAACGGCCTGCCTGCGTGGCCAACACCGACCGCGTGCACCGGTCTGCCTGCGCCTGCCACGCTAGTCAGCCATGCTCATGCAGGGAACCACGCCATGGTCGCCCCTGAGGGCACGCAGCCCAGCCTCAACGCCCAGCCGAGTCCGCCCGCGCCGCCATCGGGCCTGGCCGAGTCAGGCCTATCCGGCCTGCGCATCGGCTCCGCGCCCGCGAACAACGTCATGCAGGACGTCGGCAGACTCCGCCGGGGTGCCGGCGGCAACCGCACCAGCCGTGGAGGAGGCTACCTCTCCGGGCGTGGCTACGCCATACCGCGACGTCAGGGTGCCCTCAAGAACTCCCCAGGTCAGTCACTGATGTCTTTGCCGCGGCCGCGGCCGACTGCCTGGAGGCCATCCACGATGCCGTCAAGCGCGAGCATGATGCAAGCAAGCAGCAGCACATCACTGAGCTATTGATGCTCCCTACCGAGCTGCTTGGGGACAACCGCGGCGGCAGCGGGCAGCGCCGACGGGTTCTGGCGCGCATACGTTACCTCCATAAACGCCGACGTGCTGCCGCGCCGGCTGATACTGACGCCGATGCGAAGCCCCAGCGCACTCTGACAGCGCTGCTGGCTGACCATGAGCTGGCCGGGCATATGCATAGGCACTGCCGCAACGGCAACGACGGGCGCGCGGCCCGCTGCCTGGACAGCAGCCCGCTGGCAGCCGCTGATGCGGCCACTATAACAGCGCTGCGGGAGCTGCACCCGTCTGCCCCCCCGCCCGGTCTGCCGCACACCGCTGACCTCCCGCCTCCCGCCGCAGAGATTGGGGAGGAACAATTCCATCAGATCGTGCTGAACCTGTTGCGGGGCACGGCAGCAGGGCCCAGTGGGTGGACAAACGAGCTCATCCGCGCCGTGGCATTCCATGACCCACGCATCCGCGCCGCGCTGCGCCATTTTGTCAATGACCTCATGGCGGGGTGCATCCCGCACACGGCTCTCCTCCACGCCAGCCGACTGATCGCCCTCGCCAAGCCGGCAGGCGGCGTCAGGCCAATCGCAATCGGTGAGTCGCTGATGCGCCTGGCGGGCATCTGCGCGCTGGCGACGCTGCCGGATGCAGCCAGCCTGTTTGCCCGGCTGCAGGCCGGTGTCGGCATCTCTCGGGGTGCTGAGATCCTCGGCCATGCGCAATATCCTGACTTCATGACCCCGATGTTGTGACCGTCCAAGTGGACCTCCGCACTGCCTTCAATCTGTGCGATCGGACCGCCATGCTGGCAGCCGTTGCACAGCACGCCCCGGGTCTCTTGCCACTCGTGCGGATGCCATACCAATTGCAACAGGCATCGGCGCTGCTTCTGTGGCGCCCGGACGGCGCACATGCAGTGCTGTGGAGCGAGACCGGCGTGCGACAGAACACGAAGGGGCCGTTCCTCATCAACCTGACGTACCAGCCGACTGTGCGAGCAGTGAGCGAGGTCAGCGGCGGAGCGCTGGTCACGGCATGCCACGATGACACGTACCTGCAAGGAAGGCCGCAAGATGTCGCTGCCGGCGCAGCACTGATCATGGGTAGGCACCCGTGCCAGCCACAGATGACTAGCGTCTACTGCTAGGACACGGACTCAGCTGCGCATGTCGTCGCCTTGCTCGGAGCGCACGTCGCCCCGGACGGCATCGTGGTGTGCAGCACCCCGATGGGTAGCGATGGGTTCGTCACAGCACATGTCTCCCGCCGCTGCGCAGCCACTCGCGGGCAGATCGCGAAGCTGACCGCACTGCCACTGTCCCCTCAGGTGAAATGGCTTGTCATGCACAGCTGCCTACAGCATAGAGAATCCAATTTGTTGCGCAGCACGCAGTGGCGGTTTCTGGAGGAGCCGCTGCACCAGGTGGAGACAGTGCTGCTGAAGGGCCTCGGCGACATTCTGGATGTGACCAGCCTCACAGACGCGCAGTGCCTGCAGGCCCTGCTTCCCCACCGCCACGGCGGCATGGGCCTATGCAGGTTCACCCAACCCATCGCCGACACTGCTCGCCTGTTGTCCGCTGCACTCGCCCATGCAGCCCTCGCAAAAGGGACAGATTGAGGCCTGCCGTTCCGCGGCGATGCGGGCATCGCCATGCGCCACACTCTCGACGAGTTGCGCCAGCACTGGCCAAGCATCCCGGGGCTGTCTGAGTGCCCCGCCGAGCCCGCGGAATGGGCGGGCCTGAGCGGCGGGGGGTCTGCCATCCGCATGTCGCGGCTGCAGAATGCAGTCGGCCGGCTCTGACGCCCGGGCGGCTGCGCTTTTTGCAGCGCTGGATCAAGGGACGCGCAGCCCGTCGTCAGCGACACGCGAACCGAGCCTGACCAGCAAGGCGCGCCTGCATAGTTGCGCAGGCTCGATGGCCTCAGCTTTCCTGAAAGCCAAGCCCGGTGCGACTGACCTGACTGCCACAGAGTTCCGTGTGAATGTGCGCTTGCGCTTACCTGAGTCACTGTTCACCGGCCCAGAGGCGGACGGCGACTGCGTGTGCGGCCGGGCATCGCCTGCTGATGGTTTGCATGCCCTGGTGTGCAATGCGGTGTGGCGCACGGTGGTCGCCCGCCATGATGCGATCACGCAGGCATGGCGCCGCTTCGTCATGCGGGCGGGCATCTCCACGTCTCTTGAGCCCAACATCAAGAGCCTCCCGCAGTACCCGGATGTGCCGGGCGCGCGGCCACCCGCGCAGCCGCCCGGCCCATCCTGTGAGCATGCCAGCTGTGCTGCCGCTGGTGCGCTCACTCCACCCACCCCGGCCCCCAGCGCCTCGGCCGTGCCTTCAACCCCATATGGCACCCAGACGCTGGCGCATTCCCCGCCTGCCCCCATGCGCCCCTCCGGACCGGCGGACAACACTGCCCCGCTCGGCGACGCCGCCACGGCGGACGGCACCTCAGAGGGACCAGCCGCCGCGGCTGCACTCGTCGCTACTGCCATCTCAGCCGTTGTTGCCTCTCCCGAGGTCAAGGCTGCCTCGGCCGACACGGCAGGCGCCATGGACGTGGACGTCCCCGGCGAGGCGGCCATCGGCCACAGTGGCGCGCGGGAGCTCAGCGCGGCAGCTGCCGCCGCCGCCGCCGTGGCCGTGAAGGCGGCCGCCGCGGGCGGCCAGTGCACGGTGCGGTGTGAGCACCTGCCGCAGGTGGGCCCCGTTGCCACTGGTCCGCCGCGACGCCTGCCCGAGGGTCGCCGGGGCCGCGCGGCCGCGGCTTGCACCCGGCCGCTACCCCCCCACTCGCAGCGCGACCCGGAACGGGGTGATCTGCTTGTGATATTGCCCTGCGATACCATTGTGGCGGATGTGTGCGTGACCTGTCCGGTGGCCCCCTCCCGGGTCGTTGCCGCGGCAAACACGCCAGGCGCTGCCGCCCAGCTGATGGACGACCGGAAGCGAGACAAGTACGGCCGATCCGGCACTGGCGCGTGTCGCTTTGTGTCCCTGTCGCATGAGACGTTTGGCCGTGTGGGCACGGGTGCGTTCACCTTCCTAAATAAGATCGCTGATTTCGCTGCGGATTTTGGGGCCTTGTCCAGGCGAGCGTTCTTGCAGAATGCCATGTGCGAACTCTCCACCACTCTGTGCCGTGGTGTGATGCGCCAGGTCCTCGCTGTGGCTCCGCTGCGTATGCGTCTGGCGGGCCAGGCGGTGGTGCCTGGCCACGCTGTCGCGTCGGACGTGCTATAGGCGGCCCCTGGCCGCCTTGCTGGACCGGGTGTCGCGGTTGCAGCGGCGCAGGCCGGCCCCGCGTCTGGCTGTGCTGGCCCGCCCTGCCTTCCCGCCGTTGGGGGGAGTGATGCGGCGCCGCCAGTGCCCTTCGCGCCCCGCCCTCAGGCCCCTGCCGGGCGGCCGGAGGGGGAGGGCTGGTACGCCTTGCACTGTGGAGGGCGTGAGCCCCCGGGCTCTCATGTGCGGGGGGCCCGTGATGGAATGCTCCAGTGGGGCCGGATGGAGTGGGGGTGCTGCTGTTGGGGGGTCGGTGGTGGCTGGTTTTGCTGGGGAGGGCAGTAGTGCGGTGGTGGTGGTTGCTGTGTGCGGTTGTGGCGCGGGTGCCGTGGTGGAGGGGTGCGGGAGTGCGCATGCGTATGGGTGTGTGGGTGTGGTTGTGTCGGCTGTGTCGTTCGTTGTGGCATTTCACCTGGGACAGTGATTGCTTTTTGCTGGTGTCTACCTTCGGGGGGTTTTGGCCGTCTACTTTCCTTCTGTTGCCCTCGCTGCCGGGCTATTGCGTTCATCTCCGTGTAACACATAGGGCCCGCACAGACCGCATGTGGCCCTAACCGCATGTCGCAAGCACTGACCGCATGTGTCCAGGCATCACCACCCGTCATGCGAGCAGGCTGCGCAGGGAGCTGCTGCGAGGACTTGTCTCGTGACGCCCCGTATAGGTTGGCGGGCAGGTCGCACGTGGCACTCTGCATGCCGCGCGTGTGTGTGTGTGTGTGTGTGTGTGTGTGTGTGTGTGTGTGTGTGTGTGTGTGTGTGTGTGTGTGTGTGTGTGTGTGTGTGTGTGTGTGTGTGTGTGTGTGTGTGTGTGTGTGTGTGTGTGTGTGTGTGTGTGTGTGTGTGTGTGTGTGTGTGTGTGTGTGTGTGTGTGTGTGTGTGTGTGTGTGTGTGTGTGTGTGTGTGTGTGTGTGTGTGTGTGTGTGTGTGTGTGTGTGTGTGTGTGTGTGTGTGTGTGTGTGTGTGTGTGTGTGTGTGTGTGTGTGTGTGTGTGTGTGTGTGTGTGTGTGTGTGTGTGTGTGTGTGTGTGTGTGTGTGTGTGTGTGTGTGTGTGTGTGTGTGTGTGTGTGTGTGTGTGTGTGTGTGTGTGTGTGTGTGTGTGTGTGTGTGTGTGTGTGTGTGTGTGTGTGTGTGTGTGTGTGTGTGTGTGTGTGTGTGTGTGTGTGTGTGTGTGTCGCGGAGCAAGCCTCGCGGAGCACTTGGCCCATCGGCTGGATCATGTATACCTGCAGATCAGGAAGGGCCTTTGTGTGTTTGCTTTCGAGGCAGCGCTCGCTTGTTCTGGCATTTGCTCGTGCGGCGATTGGCCTTGGTGCATGTGTTACACAGTGATAGATCTAGGACTCAGCAGCGCCGAGGCAACAGACCAGGCAACAAGCAAACAGACAGACCGGCCGCCGCAAGCACCAAGGCCACGCGCCGCACGAGCAAATTCCAGAACAAACTAACGCCAGCGCGAAAGCAGACACGCACACACCACGCAGTACCACGCAGGCCACGCGCACACCAAACACACAGCCAGCACTCGCCGGGCAGACAAGCGGTCGTCGACGCGACACTAGCAGTCTGCACGGGTGCGACAGCGCGCGCTACGGCCATGTCCGAGGCCGCGAGGCACCTGTCCCAGGAGCCGTAGCCTCCGCCAGCCCGGCAGCCCGAGCGGTGTCCGGGGAGGGGCGCAGAGGAGAAACGGCGGACGTGCGCTGCGAGGAGAAAAGAGGGAGGGAGAAAAGAGGGAGGGATCGGGTGCGGGGGGGTGGGGGGGGGGGGGGGGCTTGGTGCATGCGGTAGCCGGTCTGTCTGTTTGCTTGTTGCCTCGGTTGTTGCCTCGTCGCTGCTGAGTCCTAGATCTATCACTGTGTAACACAGTGGACGCAGCGCTGGGCAGGAACATACAGCAAATAGAGTGTATCATGGAGCTGGTACCCTCTCAATTTCTTCGAGGCAGAGGCAGGTTCAACATGTCTGCAAGAGATGTCAAGTCGGGTTTACAACTAGCATCGTATGTATGAGTGACTATTCAGACACATCTAAATGCACCTATTCAGTGCACTAAGCATATGCACAGCAAGTCTCTGGAGTTGCATTCACGCGCAATTCAGCCACATGCAACTAACCCTTTGCAGCGCTGAGCATGCAACCATTAACAGCCCTCCAAATGGAGCCATCTGCGCAAATGACCTGCTCATGCGGCCTTCGCTCAGCCTAACATGACCAGCACGTTGGCATGGGATTCCTGCATCAGCATGTTCCACAGAGTCTGGTGCAAGCAGCACTAGTGCTCCATGACATGGGGTTCACGACAGCGCGGCCCCCCGGCCAAACGTGTCCCCACGCATTACAGTCCCAAAGGATGTTAAGTCTAATCCTGCGTCTCGTCACCGCCCTCTGTGGGCATGTGCTGTGCAGCTGCAGTGCACGTTTGCCTTCGACACATCACAATGGCATGCAGATGGTCTGCCTGCCGTTTTGGGACGCTCGCCTTGCTCTCTCCATCAGCGCCTGATGAACACTGACTCTGCACTAGCCAGCAAACATTTCAGGGGGTGTCCTCGCAATTGCAAGTAGATCAGTATGAATACTTCAAACATCTCATCAGCTGCGTCATACAACATGTGCATCCAGTGTGCGAGGTCCTGTCAGGACATGTCATTCACGGCAAGCTCTTGCTCTCTCACTGCAAAGATGCTGCCAGTCCGATGAGGACGTCCTTGAATGACGGGCACATGACGCGGAGAAGACATCATGGGTGACCGTGGGATGACCCCAAGGGGTCGTCATCGACACTCTGACAGAGTGTCCTCAGTGCAAGCGAGGACAGTACAAGGACGGTGCAAGGACAGTGGGATGACACGTGCACGACATCATGAGGACGTCATAGTAGTGGGAAGAAAGGTACAAGTTCTGATGAGGACGTCATATCCACTATAGACTTACAATGACTCTAAGGGGACGTCCATATGAAACCCAAGCATCACTATGACGTCACGATGAAGTACTCAGTATAAATTTGATGACGTCCTGCCTTGCGAGGACGTCACGTAGGGATCATAGATGACGTCCCCTTGAAACCGGAGCGGTCCCCGCGCCATACGTCACCAGGACGTCATCTATGACGTCACTCCGGGGACGTCTTGCCGTCCCCGAGGCCCTCCCCGAGGCCGTCCCCGAGGCCGTCCCCGAGGCCGTCCTGCTCGGAGCCCAAAAGGCCACTTGCTGACCTTGCTCCCGCACGCCTCTTCTCGCCACATGGCCTGGCTTCAGTCACTTGATCATGCACTTCGCCATCGAATCCGCATTGTCTATCTCTCCCACTGGCCGGCTCTGGCAGGCAATTGCCACAATTGCCTGTCTTGTACGGTCTACGTGTGACAACGATGCGCTGGACGTAACTCAAGGCATACCTCCCTCCAACGCGGCATTGGCGTCCTCTTGCATCGAACGCAACTCTGCCTGCAGGTGACTTGGAGTGAATGGCCGTAGCGGGATGATGTGGACCGGCACCACACTTAGGACACCATGGTGAGTTGTCCTCGTGAAGTGTTGTACCCACGGCAACAGAAACTTGCGCACTGGGCCCCTGATATGCAAGACAGCGCGCACCTCCGCTTCCATTAGCAGATGCCATATTGGGGCTAAGGGCCCCGTGGTGTCCGGTGCGCTGTCTCCAAGCACGGGCCTCAGCTTTGCCACCTGCTGCTCCAGTTCCTTGACACGCTGGACTCTACTCTGCAGAGTGAGATCTCATTTCACTATTGTACATGTTGGGAGCACTGGTGGCTGTGGCTGTGTCTGTAGCTGCAATACATGCGTGGCAGTGCGTGATGTCCACTGCAGCAGCGACTATAAAACTCGGATCCTGGTCGATTCTCACCTGTGATGGACGGCGGGATTCGCTATGCGTTGCCGCACTCGGGGCTGATGACCTAGCCACAGGGGCCTCGGTTGCAGTACTAGGACCAGCGTGACTGGCGGCTGCTGACTGGGTGGTGGCCTGTGGGACATCCTTGCCACCGTCCTCGCATACATCCACTCTCCCACGCGCGGCAACCCTCTACACACCACATTGCTTTATCATCGGGTCACATGAATTGGATCTCATGCCAGTGGGTCTGTACCGAGTAGGCCAACGTGGGTAACTGGGCGGACACCCGTGGTGCTTAGGCGCAGCAGGGGATGACGCGCCTGTTCTCTGTCGTCCTCCGCCAGAGACCAGTCGGCCACCTTGGCTGGCGAGTCTGCAACATCTTCAGCATCCCCAGCCTGTCTCTTGATTGGTGCTTGTGAAGGCGCCGCTGTCTGAGCCTTGCGCTTCAACCTGGCGTGCTGTTTCTCCAGCACTTTCATGAGTCCGGTTGGAACCGCGTACACTCCGCGCATTGCCCAATCTTCACACGTTCGTGGGCTTTCATCAGGGTCGTCCGGGTGGGGTACCTGCGGGAATCATACTTGGTCACATACTAACATGCGGGTTACAAGCCCTCCATTGATGGCCTCCCAACAGTTCACGGGCCGCAACGGCATAGATGTGATTGATGAGGTCTTGAGGTACACATCAACATGTACTCATGTAGGTGACAGGTCAGCATGCATGGCCTGCTGTATGTCACGCTCGGTCGGCAGTGGATGCTGCGTACGTACCAGGAGGGTAGTGAACGCCTCCAGATATTTCATGTCATCTGTGCTGGCTGGCATGTCAACTTTATTAACAAAGCTGTATTGCTCCTCTCTCTTGTTGATGAGGTTAGACATGGACCTGCGTATGTCCGCGTACCTGCATCGTACGACCCATGGTCAGCACGAGTACTGCGGTAACCATAGAGAAGCGTGAACATGGAAGTGAAAAGAACGCACTTGATTCCCTCTTTCTGTTCTGCAACCTCCAGCATATCCCTCCATACTTGGGCAAGGTTTCTGCACAAGTCTAAGCCTTTCTCCATGGCAGCCACCTCGTCGTCGTCCATCGGATTTGCTTTAAGGAACGCGTCTATTTTCTGCACCACATTCCATGGTTAATGTATGCACAAGGTCGGCATGGCGCGCTCTGACTCTGGCCGGTGCGGCCAGTCGACACTGCAGTGTCGACTGGGGGGGGGGCACGATAGCTTACTATCGTGCTCTTTGCCCCTGTGACCACTATCGGCGAAACTGCCCCTAACTGTTGCGCGACTCTGCACTAGTGGGCGACTCACCAACTACAAGACTAGCGGCGTTTGTGAAGCGAACAAGAGAGAATTGCTAGAGCGCGCATCGGCGATCGGGCGCGATTCGCGCGTCCGCCTTGCGACTGCGTAACAACAGGACATGCGCGCAACCACACCGTCGCGCATTGTTCAGGCCGGTATGCTAGGGCACACTTTGACATGCATTTCCAGTATCAACAGTTAAACAGAACATGGGGAGCAAGTGCTCTATCATGCCGGCGCGCTGTCAGAGGCAGTTGTAGTCGGCATGCCCGTCAACCACATGGCCGGCAACGAGTGGTCAACTCGGCACACGTTCAACTATGCAGTTACTGCTAGCGACTGAATGGGTGTGTGGGAGTACCCCTTTGGAGGGGATGTCTCGCACCGCCGCGCCCAAGAAGTCGAAGCCAGATACCGTCGCCTGAATGAGGTATCCTCCCGGCCTCCAGTTCACAAACTTCCTGTAGCTCTCCGGTACCGTTTTATCACGGCATTTCTTCAGTGTCTTGACCAACCCGTCAGGGATGTCCTTCAAGGTGCTCTGCATCTTGACAGTCGAGACTATCGTGCGATGCTTCCACACCTGGAACGGCGACTCCAGCCGGATAGGACCGCGACGCCGGCCGATGCTTACACCATCCGTGTCATAAGACACAGCTGAGGTGCCAGCGGTGCGTGCCATGGATGGTGGTCGCTGCACAAGCGGTCCCGCCCCAAGCGTGCAGGTGAACGGGGGGAGCAAGCCCGGCTGGAAGGGCCTTTGCGAGTTCAGAATCGAATCCATTACGAGACGAAAATTATCGTAGGTAAGGTTGACGGACACTTCAGGCTTGGCCTGGCTTGCAAGCCGCACCTGGTGCCTGGCATATGGCACGTTCGCACCACAGGCCGCCCATATAGTGTCTTTCACAGCGTCGCCCAATGCGACAGAACAGTGCATACACTATGAGAATGCTGCCAGCACTTTCGGGACGTCCTTTGCCCAGATTTCCAGAAGGACGCCTGGAGGATGGCACGACGACCAATTGGTGTCAACGGGAGGGCGGCCTGAAGCCGCCCTGGCACAGCGGGACGCCCTCATGCCAGTACCACGAGTTCGATGACTCATAGAGGTCGTCACTGGGATGACCTGAGTAGTGGGCAGGTGACGCGCATAAGCCGCGTCGAGTGACGTCACGTCGGCGGCGGTTCAAGCCGAAATGACGTAATCTAAGCCGTTCACCTTGCAGGACGTCCTGCGGACCTCCCATGCGCGCCAAGGGAGATGTCCTCTCCAGCACCCGCATGAGAGGTCCAGGAGTGGGAGGACTGCTGAGGGCGTCCAGGATGGAGTTGTGTGGGACACGTACACGATGGGATAGTAATATGCACATATGCGGAAGATCTTGCCTACGACATTGACACAGTATCGTCCACTGTGAGGCACGAGGGTTGTGGCCCATGGCTGGTCGATTGGGCCCAATCGACCATCGTGGCGTCCCGGGTGCTGTAGTCGATTGGGTACAATCGACCATAGTGGCGCCCGGGGTACTGCGGTCGATTGGGTTACAATCGACCATAGTGGCGCCCGGGGTACTGCAGTCGATTGGGTTACAATCGACCATCGTGGCGCCCGGGGTACTGCAGTCGATTGGGTTACAATCGACCATCGTGGCGCCCGGGGTACTGCAGTCGATTGGGCCCAATCGACCATCCACCTGTGCAGACGGTTCGACTGTCGAGAAACTGGAATCAGACAGGACAGGTGACTTGGACATCAGTGGCACGCGTATATACGAGTTGAGGTCACGAGCGTTCACATGGACTTCACTGTGCTCAAGTGCGCATAGTGGCCTGTGGTCCATGACTGGTCGATTGGGCACAATCGACCATAGTGGCGCCCGGGGTACTGCAGTCGATTGGGTTACAATCGACCATCGTGGCGCCCGGGGTACTGCAGTCGATTGGGCCCAATCGACCATCCACCTGTGCAGACGGTTCGACTGTCGAGAAACTGGAATCAGACAGGACAGGTGACTTGGACATCAGTGGCACGCGTATATACGAGTTGAGGTCACGAGCGTTCACATGGACTTCACTGTGCTCAAGTGCGCATAGTGGCCTGTGGTCCATGACTGGTCGATTGGGCACAATCGACCATAGTGGCGCCCGGGGTACTGCAGTCGATTGGGTCACAATCGACCATAGTGGCGTCCGGGGCACTGTAGTCGATTGGGCACAATCGACCATCCACCTGTGCAGACGGTTCAACTGTCGAGAAACTGGAATCAGACAGGACAGGTGACTTGGACATCAGTGGCACGCGTATATACGAGTTGAGGTCACGAGCGTTCACATGGACTTCACTGTGCTCAAGTGCGCATAGTGGCCTGTGGTCCATGACTGGTCGATTGGGCACAATCGACCATAGTGGCGTCCGGGGCACTGCAGTCGATTGGGCACAATCGACCATCCACCTATGCAGCTCAGACTGTCAGACTGTCGAGCAAGTCGAATCAGACAGGACAGTGCATACACGCGTGACTACGTTAATTCACGGCTCGATCTGGTCGCCGAGACAGTGTGGGGCAGACAAGCCGAGCGATGGACTGTGGCCGCGTCCACAACGCAGCACGGCAGTCCCCGGCGCACGGCGGAAGGATCCCACACCGCACAACGGCTAGATGATGTTCATGAAACGTGTACAGGTGGGAATGTCACCTGTCCTGTTTCCGGAGGCTGGCGTGCTGTGTAGAGCACCCGCGGCGAAGCAACAACCGCTGCATCCGACGAGTGCACCACGCTTCTCAGTCCAGCAAAGCAGACCTATGTATAAGAGTATCTAAATATAAAGGTGCGATGATCTTATGCTCCGTCAACGGCTCACCGGCGTCAAGCATCCCGCCATATCCGGGCAGGCACTCAGAACTCGTATTATCGCCCTAGAACCTGATAAAACTCTTAAACACAGGCGCAAGGACATTATAGAGATGAGATAGAGCGTGCGACGAGGTCAATATCGACCTGTGATGGACTGTCGACGTTGTTGCCGGAGTGTGAAACATCGCTCGCTGCACGAACGTAGATCAGCGAGAGGCCAACCATGATCGACATACTGTTTCATTCTGGTTGACTTAAGGCTGAATATTCGTCTGGGGTCGCGTGATATTTCGAACAGTCGGCCCGCGTGCCTCAGCAGCCGCGCCATGCCGCTTATCCCCTGTCACCACAGAACACATGCATGGATGTCGGTCGCGTGTCACCTGTGCCTGTCCAATGCCACCTTCCGCAGTGCAGTGAACTTTCGCAGAACAGAGCGTGCAACGGCGTGTCACCACGTCGTGAAAGCAATCCATCATGGTTTCCTTGTCCGATCACGAGCATGCAAACAAAACGAGGCGGGACTTTACATGTCCCGCGTGGCACCTATAGATGACCAAACACAAACCAGCAGTGTGACGTGCTGTTCTCATAACTGTCAGTCAGTGCGCTGTGCCTTGCATGCGCTTCTGTCACTCACACTCCTATCAGCCCCCTCTGCCTCTTCAGCACCCTGCCCAGCGCCTTTGCGCTTGCCCGCATTGCCTGCGCCTGCCCTGCCTTTGCCAGATCCGCCCGCCCCATTTCCCTGAGCACCCTGCACCGCAGCAGCCCGGCCTTCCGCCTGGCGTGCTCCCCCCTCGCCTGCTGCGGCATGTACTCCACCTGCCTCCCCCGCGGCCACGTCGTCGGCCCCTACCTTGCCCTCGCCACCTGCAGCCTCTCCCTCTGCCTGAGCACCCTGCACCGCAGCACCCCGTCGGCTCGTACGGATGGGACTGGGCTGCTCCTTCAGCCGCCTTCTCTCCGCTGGGCCAGGATTGAAGGTGTCCTCGTCCCCACTGGTTCCCTTGTCTGAACTGCTGGCAGTGACGCTGTCCTCATCGGCTGCGCTTGGGTTGCCCATGTCCCCTCCGGCTAGGCAATCCTCATCATTGTCTGCCAGTGGCCCCGAGTCGGAAGGCTGTGTTGGCTGCGGGCCGTGTTGCTCCCAAGCTGCCCGGATGTCATCGCGGGAGACACCCTCTCCCTCAGCCACTTCCATGGCCTTGTACAACAACTTAAGCCACTTGTCATCGCGGTCTGGCTTGTACTTCCTCGCGGCAGTGAATAACGCCACCATGGTGTCCAGACAGCCTTTGACCCGGGCGCTCTCTTCATCTGAAGTCAACTGGGTGTCGGGCGGTACCGGTTCTTGCAGCTCCATTGAGACGACGACCCTGTTGTCCGGCGTGAGGTCCACCCAGGCACCCCCGATCTCAGTACGGCCTACATGGGCATGAACCCCTGGTTGGAGCGGGTGACATTACATCAAACACATGCAGTGTGCATGCATGTAAACTCAAGGAAAGGCCATGCATTAGCACCTACTGGATCAAAACACTTCCTGGTATACAGTGGGCATATTGCCATGACAGTGCACACCTTTTGCAATGCCAGGCGATTTGGCATCCATCTTCCTTGGCCCGTCACTTGTTTTCTTTCTGTTCCCGCCTTTGTTCTTGTTCTTCTTTCCCCTCCCAGACCCTTTCTTTGCCCCTGGCTTTGCGCCTTTGCTCCCCGCAGCACCCTGCTGACCCTCATCACCGTCATCATTGTGCCCATCGCTCGCTGGGTCCGCCGGAGGTGGAGCCGGAGGCGGTTCATGCAGGCCAGCACTGCGTAGATCCACCCCTTCTAGCATCATCTTCATGTCCGGGTCCCTGTCGTCCAGGAGCCGCTGAATGCACGCCCTTGTCAGAGCGCGCACCTCGCCCGCTGACGCCAGCGAGACCGTCTTGAGCTGTGTTGTGAACCACAGCGCGGCCTCACCTCCATCCGGGCCCTTGTTGGTCATGAACCACTCCAGGGCTGCGAAGCCCCACTGCCACCAGGGCTGTGGCATATGCTTACTTGCAACCCGGATGGCCTTTGTCCTGGGCGATGGCATAGCCGGACTTGGGAATAGCAGGTTTGCTGCACACAGCGGTGCATGTCGTGTGGGTTTATATGCTGCACGGCAGCCTGAGAGTACAATGCAGGTTTACATTGAGCGCAATGGAAGATGCCAATGCTGCAAATTGCACACCTTGAACGGCAATGAGTGCTGCCACGGTGGCAGCGCCCCAACAGTCCCAGACGCAGTCCCACTCGGGTGTCCCCTGAGCAATCGCCAGTTCACCGCTCGTGGCATTCCCGCAGATGCATCTGAATAGGCGGTGGAGCTTTGCAAAGCCGCGGATGTCGGCCTCCACCGCCGATTCAGTCGTGTCGAAAACGTCCCACTGCGACCCGAGAGTCTGGACTAGTCCTTCGTACGTCTCTAAGATCCGCGGAACCTGCATGCATGCCGCCCCTGTATGGCTGAGGGACCCCCCTGGTGCCATATTCGGTGCTCCGCGGTACAGTTCCATGCAGGAGCAGCACCCAGTATTGTACCCTAGTGTGCATGACTGTGTACAGCGGTCGGGGTTTTACCTGAGTTGCCTGGGTCCCAAGCTGGGCCGCATACGCGCAGGCGACGCCACCGATCTGCTGGGTTGCCGCACAGAACTGCCCCATGACGTTCACCTCCTGTATGCACAGCCGTCATTTGCGCTTATCATCTACATCATGCCTGCGGTGTTTACCCTCAGGCTGTAACCCCCACAAAAATGGCAGGGTGTTCGCGTAGGGATCGCACCGTCACCTGACATACATGTGTCGCCGTGTTCAGCATTAGCCGTAACGTGGGAGCACAAGCCATCATCTGCAGGAACCGGGATGATGGATATAGCTGCACGGCGTCGTTCTTGCTGTTGGGCAGCTTGATGGCCTTCCTGATTAGCTGCAGCCCCTTCGAACTGCCATCAGTTCCTGCGAGCATGTGCCTCATCAACTCCCCCATCTGCGAGCTTGGTGCGTCCTCGGGGTTGGTAGTTCCCGCATGAGGAGGTAGTGGTGCAGCGTGGATCCACCGGGCGCCCACGATGCGGTATCTGTGCCCTTGGCAGGGGAGTTGGCATACTCCCATCTGCCCGGGCACCCGGTCGATCCGAAGGTATCTCCCGGGGGTGCTCATTGCACATCGCATGCACCACCAGGCGGAGGAGTTCCACGTGATTCTTTGCCTCGTACTCTGCAGTCAAGGGACACCATGTGCTTGCCAGGTGAGACATCCAATTCGCATCACGTGTACACAGTAGGGACCTCTGCGGTTCCTAGCGGCATAAATGTTGGTAGACCTGTAACGTACCTTTCGTGAAAGTTTGACGCGCATTCAGTACTTCGCGGCACTCTCTGACTGTTCTCTGGCCAGCAACAAGCTGGCCATCGAAACCCACATCGGCCGTCTGGCTCTGAGTGGCAAATGTCGGTGCACCGCTGCCACTCTTAGGTGACTGAAGGTCGTGTACAGTCGTGAGCGGCGGCTGTGCGCGTCCGTGGTATTGTCACCTGCGTAGCAACGCCGTTCTTCGTACGGATCTTGCCGTGTCAATCACTTGCTGCTCTGCCGATGCCCTCCTCGACAGCCACAACTGCCACAGTCATGCAAGTATTAATGGGAACATACCTGGATAGTTTTATTGGCTGGAATGAGGACGTCTTCTGTAGCCGGCATCCATGATCCGCTGGCCATCATCAGGGCCGTCTGCGCCGGTGCCAGAACGCCATGCTGGGGTCAGGGCCTCGAAGTGCTGCATCCACGCATAGAACAGGATCAATGCCCAGTACGTGTTGATCTTGACAGCGCCTCCGAGGACCCTGCCCTGGCAGATGATCTGGCCCGTGCACTCCTCCATGGGCGCGAAATGTTGCCTTCATGGTTCATCCGCGCGATAGTATCGGCGGTGAACTTGCCCGTCCCAGCTGCTACTGCATCTGCTACGGATATATTTTCAACTGCGGCAGGTGCAGCCTGTTCTGCATGCTCGGGAAGACGGTCCATACTATCACTTGTGTACACGGCGATGGGTGCGGTTCCGAATCGACTCTG